>JBBBDQ010000369.1:1485000-1560000 GCA_037127315.1 Ascarosepion bandense
TTCTCAGCCGAATCTATATATTTTGTCAGTGGGCCCAAGGCCGCCAGACATTACCATCTTCAATCTGTTGAAGAACCGGTGCCGGTCCGACGACATTATTCTCCTCTCGTTTTTCTGGCATTTGCGGTTGGGTAAACGGAGTTGACGTTAGCTTTTTGGTCAATTCGGGCAACAGAACCGGTGGATTAATCTCAGTAACTGACGGGGACAGTTTGATCGGAACAGCCAAACCGCTCCCCGCTACGCCCCCAGCTACGGTTCCAGCCGTTGTCACTTCGCTTGTATCCGCCCTGATTAAAGGTAAATGTGAAATAGAGGAATTTACCCCTGTCATTTGTTGAAGTGGAAATAGATGGGGCATAAATGCCATACTGGCTGTTGGTGTGACTCCAGTTTTGGA
The DNA here is from genome assembly GCA_037127315.1 of Ascarosepion bandense. Lineage (NCBI taxonomy): Eukaryota > Metazoa > Mollusca > Cephalopoda > Sepiida > Sepiidae > Ascarosepion > Ascarosepion bandense. The sequence continues at coordinate 1,485,401 of JBBBDQ010000369.1, forward strand.
AACTTGCGGTAGGAGAGCCATTACTCCGGGGGCACCACTCACCGTCGTAGCCAGAGGTGAAATGGCTGGGGATGTAGGAGCGTAGACCGGGATGGGGATGTAGCTTTGCTGTGATTGTTGTCGTGGTTGCTGTTGTTGTTGTTGTTGTTGTTGTTGCTGTTGTTGTTGTTGCTGCTGCTGCGTTTGCTGTGTTTCCGTCATCAGGTTTGTAGGTAAGACAAACGCCATTTGCCCATTTGGGAGCCTTGTGGTAATAAATTGAACACCACTCAATAATTTAGCTGACTGTACTTGGGGGCAACTCGTGTCCAATGACAGTATGCCTCCTGCGGCCGGAGCTGTTAAGGTCGCTGCCGTCGTTGTCGTTGTCGCTGTGCAAAAATCAGCAGGGAAGATTGTGATCTGTTTCGGCGGGACCATAGATTCTGGACGGGTGGTCGATTGGGCCGCTGACACTGAGATCTGGGGACACTGGACGCTCGATGCTGACTGAGCCAGCGACGGTGTCAATTGCAATTGTATCTGTGCTGGAGGCGGGGGTGCTGGGGGTTGTGACGGTGCCACGAGTTGGGACGAGGTTGGTGTGCCTGATGGGGAAGGCGGCGTCTTTAGAGATACTGGTGACTGACGTGGTGAGGTGTCGGTAACTGACGACGGTCGGCTAACTGGAGCATTGATTGCGCTAGCGGATGTGGTGGATGTAGGCGACGTCGCCGTAGATGAAACTGCCGACGAACTAGATGACTGGTTGATGCACGTAGACAGGTGGGTTAACAAACGCGCTCTCACGTCGGCGTTGACTTCGGTGACTGAGCTCAAATACCGACTCACTTCACTCGTGCATTCTTGAAAGCCCAAAGTATATTTGGTCAGGAACGGGGATTCTTCTTTGGTGGTAGGCACTAAAAGAAAAAAATGTTTATGCTTAGGAAGTGTGTTTTTTTTTTTTTAGTTCATGTTACTCATAAAATAAAGGCAACATGGCCGTCATATAAGAATGATTTTGTTGTTAAATATAAAAGCAATTTTAACGAACGGTTATTATCAAAAGGATGCAAAAGTGTATTTGACCATAGTTTGAAACTAATGGAATTATTTCGAACTTTTATTCTCATCTTGGTTGATATAGGTGTTATAATAGACAGAACGTTTCGACCAAGTGCTCTCTGGTCATCATTAGGTGTCCATAGATTGGCTGATGTGGATTATCTCGTTGATTATTGCGAAATATCCTGTGAAATTAATTATTGTTCTTTCATGTTGTAATTTGGTTTGTCACTACTAAGTCCAAGAATGAAACTCACATGTATATCCAACTACTATATCCACTACGCCACCGTCCCGAAGGACTTTAGTGGTGTATTTTTGGAGCCTTTTATAAATTAAGTGTGAGATGGATTTTTGACAACTGGACTATATTAGTGGGTTCGTGCCACTTACCATAATTTCTATTTATTTCTGAGATAAGTAATTTTCAATAAACTTGGAATTATTTCGAGCTTTTGTTCTCATCTTAGCTGATATAGATGTTATAAAAGACACATTGATTTCACAGGATATTTCGCAATAATCAAGAGATAATCCATATCAGCCAATCTATGGACACCTGATGGTAACCAGAGGATACTTGGTCGAAACGCTGTGTCTATTACAACACCAAGATGAGAAAAAAATTCGATATAATTCCAAGATTATTGAAAAATACTCATCTCAGAAATAAATACACAGTTTGAAACTAATTTTCTTTTTTAACGAAATTCATCAATCCGGTACTCAACACTTTAACTTTTTTTTTTAATCGTATCACCCCGAGCAAGGCGGTAACGCCACTGATGTGCAGGGGGCTACGTAAGAGTGAAAATATTGGAAAAGAGAAAGCCGGAAACCACATCCTAAATAGGGAACAAGGGATGAGTCTCTTAACCTGTTCAATAGACGTGAGTGGAGTGTGAACCGAGCGATAGATAGATCTATCTACTCCAATTGAAAAAAAAATAAAAACAAAGTGAGAAGATTGGAAAAAAGAAAGCCGGAAACCACATCCTAAACAGGGAACAAGGGATGAGTCTCTTAACCTGTTCAATAGACGTGAGTGGAGTGTGAACCGGGCAATAGATAGATCTATCTACTCCAATTGAAAAAAAATAAAAAATAAAAATAAAGTGAGAAGATTGGAAAAGAGAAAGCCGGAAACCACATCCTAAACAGGGAACAAGGGATGAGTCTCTTAACCTGTTCAATAGACGTGAGTGGAGTGTGAACCGGGCAATAGATAGATCAATCTACTCCAATTGAAAAAAAATAAAAAATAAAAACAAAGTGAGAAGATTGGAAAAGAGAAAGCCGGAAACCACATCCTAAACAGGGAACAAGGGATGAGCCTCTTAACCTGTTCAATAGACGTGGGTGGAGTGTGAACCGGGCGACAGATAGATCTATCTACTCCAATGTTGAGATGTGCAGTATGGTGTAATGTATAACGAGTTTGTATGAGAAATCGGGGAAACGAGTTCAAATTTTACTTGGATTCGTTACATTCACTTACGTGCAAATACTCTTGGGAAAGGTATAAGTCCGTCTCCTCACACCCGTTATGGATTGAATAGCAGGACAGACTTAGACCTATAGCTTTGGTTAGTAACCAGTCTACTGCAGAAAGCAACAGTAGCCTGCCGTGGGAAAACGTTCCGAGATAAAATATTGGTTTTACAAAGATGTTAGTCATGAATCGAAAGAGTCACGATCACCCAAGCATGTCTACTATATGTGTCTTAACCCTGGAACACTAACCATCAATTAAAGTTACACCACTACTGACCATGGGTATATCATACCTGATGTTGAAAATATTAAATATAAATCTTTATTTGAAATATTTTACATGCAGGCACTTTAAAATTTGTACTTTGAGTTAACATTAATAGAAACTGAAAAACATTATTTAGGAAAGAAAATCAGGTACTGAAAATTTAATTGAGTGGATGTGCGTTGTGGTACAGTGGATATCAGCTCGGAACGAGAAACCGCGGAGCCGAGTTCGAATTCCAGTTGAATCCATTGCATTCACTTACGCGCAAATACCCTTGGGAAAGGTATTAATCCGTCTCTTCCTTCCAGTTATGGGTTAAATAGCAAGACAGATTGGGTTCTATAACCTTGCTCGGCAACCACTCTACCGCAGAAAGCAATGGCAATCTACTGCGGGATAATCTTCTGCCCAGTCAGTCATGTCTCGAAAAAGACATGATCGCCCAAGCGTGTTTCACGTATGGCACTTAACTAACTGACTGACTATCAGGCCGGTGCAAATCTTTTGCAGATTTAAAATTTCATCTTGAAAATGAAAAACTGTGTTTTTGAAAATCTTTATTGATAACAATAACGACCTTTGCTCTCTATACCTTGATTCCATCTGTCCATGAGCTTATAAGTACCTCACTTGTAAAATTCTTTAGGTATTGATGTGAAATATGAATCTAATTCATGTTCAATCTCCTCTCGTAATGTTAACCTAAGGCCATCTAAATAGTTTTGAAATCCTCGAAATAAGTGATAATCCGAGGGAGCTAGGTCAGGAGAATATGCAGGATGGGGCAAGATGGCACTTCTCATCACCTGTGACAAGCCTACCCAAAAATGGTGTCTGAAGGTGTCGTGAAATCAAAGATTCGCAACAAGAGACACGTTGTCCCAGGTTCTCTGGAGACAGTTCGTGCGGGACCCATTTTTCGAAATTTTCCCCATTCTTTTCAGTTAGCGTGACGCAGTTGGATGGGGTACATTAAGTTGGTGTGCAAGTTTTCTTGAGATTGAGTAACAGCGGCATCCGAATCAAGTTTTTTGGGCGACCACTTCTAGCCTCATCTTTCAAGCTGAAATTTCCTTTCCGAAAACGGGAAAACCACCACCTACAACATCTTTCTTTCACTGCATCAATTCCATAAGCATCCCGAATAGATCGTGCAGCTGCATTTGCATTAGAACCTTTGTGAAACTCAAAGAGTAGAGCATGCCTAATGTGTTCTTCTAGTATGTTGCGGATCGAGTTTGGTAGGTTTCTATGTGTGTTTAAATAAGCCATAATCGAGCTGTAGTCAGATAGGTGTAACGTCGACCGTCTACATAGCATGTAGTGATACGACCAATATAATTATTTATGATTTTGGTTCGATCAGAAACACATAATGAGTTAACATAACCTTTAAGGATCCTTTGGACAGTTTTTACACACTTTGTGCCCAGAAAAGTAAACACATGTACTTAAAAAAAAAAATTCATAAAAAGCTTGTCAGTCGTCTTTAATGAAGAAACAGATTAATACCTTTCCCAAAGGTATTTACCTGTAAGAGAATACAACGAATTCAACTGGAATTCGAACTCGGCTCTCCGATTTCTCGTTACGAGTTGATACCCAATGCACTACAATGCACAAGTGCCCATAATTGTATTTGTGTCGCTACATGTGTTTCGATTCCAAAATTGACACTCTTCAGGCGAATAAATTTCCAACTTTATATATGTTACACACACACACACACACACACACACACACACACACACACACACACACACACACACAAACACACATTCAGACACACTTACTCAGGCGCACACACACACATATATATATGGTTAGCTGCCACACATCTGTATATATGAGAAATAATTTGATTAATTAAGAGTAAGGCCGAAAAGGGAGAGAGATAGTAACATCTTTGTAACATCAATATTTTATCTCGGTGACATGAGCACATGCGCAGAGTTTCATCGTGATCAAATTGCTTTGAAGCACCAAAATGAGAGACGTTTTAAAATCCTTACCTGAAAAATGTTGCCTTTGCAGATGTCGCAAGTGTTTCACAGTCATTTCCAAAATGTCCGCCTTTTCCATTTTGCTATGACGGTTTCCCTAGAAATGAAGAAGAAGAAAAAAAAATTAGTCTGAAACGACTATTTCTTTCCATAAAACACTGCTGTATTCTTTTATGTTCAAACAATGAGTCAAGCCCGTAAGGATGGAACATTCAGTAATTTTCTGTCTTTTGTCTTAAATAAGCGGTCTCTTAAATAAGCAGTCTCCTAAATAGGCGGTTTTCAAAATGATATATGCCTGTGAGTATTCTGGACGGGGAGTCGATAAATACCTATGGATCAAAAAGTGTTCGATAAATAAATGATGAAAAAGGATCCACTTTTGTGGCTTCACTTTTTAAATAATCTGAAGTCCTGGGTATGATGATAAACTACATCCAGCAGCAAGGCCTGTGATCGGGAGGTTTCGAGGATCATGAAACCACATCTTAATTACTGTTGATCCCAGGACCACCCTGACTCGGGGTAATAGCACCTGTTTGTCTCCCAGATATAAGCAAATAGTGAACTCTCAGACGAGGGTCAAAACATTATGAAAATATCAAAATACAGTTCTGTGATAAGAATATTAGCAATACATGGAAAGAAAGAGAAATATTACCAGCAATACTTAAAGTAAAATTAACAAAGCTTTCAAGAGAATTGAATTACGGCATTAAATGACACATAAAAAGTTGATATACCGTTTTTTCGTCCTTAAAAATATGCTATTGTTGTAACCCTAAAAGGTTACTGTGTGAGTAATCTCTAAAACGGAGGTTGGGAATAATAGTATATCAACAAATATATAACTCGCACGCTGCGTAGAGTAGATACACTGCTAGTGAACTGTTAGTAAAATCACCATATTTACATGCTTCTCTCTTCGAGGATGTATTGAAAAGTTCTCGTCTCGATCCACTTTCCAAAATTTGGATAAATGATAAAACGTCATTGAACCCATTCTTGATCGGGGCGAGATTTCATCACCCATTCGTATATATTTATAAGACAATATTTACCACCTTCCCACCAAGGCGGATTTGACTCAAGATCAATTAAAGTGGGGATTCCGAGTCAGTGAGGTCAGGCTCTGGTAAAATACGAGACTTTACCCTTCGGTGGAGCCTCGTCTGAGTTCCTCTCCACTCGGAAGAAAAGAGAAAGTTTAGATCAAGTATGATCACTCAGTATTTACCACCTACCCACCAAGACAGATGCAACACAAGGTCAATTAAGTGGGGATTCCGAGCCCTTAAGCTCAGACAAAAATAGACCGAGGTTAAAGCTGGATCGGTTTCCTGTCTATTCATCCTAGACGAGACTCTAACCTTCGGCGGAGCCTCGTCTGGGTTCTTCTCCGTCCAGAGGCAGAGAGTTGATCAAGAGAGAATTTGGATCAGTATGATCACTCTACTCGTCACAATAGTGTTCACGTATTTAAGAAGATAGGAACGTAACATTATAGTATATAGGTAGGTATATAACAGTTATCAATTAAGTAAAAACGCAAGAAGAAACAACGATTAGACACAAGAAGAAATTATTAATGGACGTACAGTCGAGATGTGGCTTCAGAACGTTCGCTTCGGAAATGAAAATATTCAGTATGAATATTGAAGAAGATCTTCTAACGATGATCAACTGAGAAAAATTGACTAAGATACCTCGAGAATAATTTGAGTATTTTTTGCAAATCTTGGAGTTTCTCCAATAATTCTTTTTTGTCACTTGGCCTCGATAGAAAAAGGGAAAAATATTGACAAGTGGATTCCATTAACAAAAAACCAGAAACTGCGCTGTTTTAAAGTGTGCTTGAAACAAGTACTGACCTATTTCTGAAACGTATTATTGCAATAAGAAATGAGTCCTTTATAATTTTATTATATTAAATGTATTTCTATATTAAATGAAATCCTTATTTTTATATTATAGTCTTACTTTTACTCGGTCAAAACCCGATATTACGTTTAGTACAAATTAAATTAGGTTTGTGAAAATGTTTAAAGCGACCTCTTTTTAAAACGCTACAGACTAAATAGACAGTAATAAACTGTTTCTTATTTATTTAAAAAAATAAAAACAAGAAGGAATAGAAAGAACATAGGATACTTTTTCAAGCGCCTAATTTATGACTGCTAGACATCTAAGTAATAATTGTTGCTTGTTACACAAGCTCAGAAGGCCATCCCACTTGGGAAAATTGTATAATCGACTCTTTCTACCTTCAATGTAGACATGAACCATACAGAGTTAGGTTTAGTAAGTACCAATTACACTCTCATATACAATTTTCACACACACACACACACACACACACACACACACACACACACACACACACACACACACACACACACACACTTTTCTTTCTTTCTCTCCCTATCTTCTCAAGGAAATGAATGGAGAGAATCCACATATTGAGAAAATGGAGGAGATACACCTATTTAGATGAACATAATAACTGCACATACTGAGATGAAAAATGGATGCACAGTGCATACACACATACATATATATTGAGAAAAATGGCGTGGATGCACATATTGTGATGAACGGAGTGGATGCACATACCGAGACGAACAGAGGACGTACATCGTGGGATGGATGCATATATACACACAAACACACACAAACACATATATATGTATAACTTTAGTGAATCTTATATTTTAATCCAATTTAATTGATAACTTTTCGTGAAGCAGCAACAGAAAAGAATTAGAATAGGTGTTACCGAAGTAATAATGGCACAAATTATCTCCCTTGATCTATGCATTCATCCGTAAAAATCTCTTAAATAATTGTACAATCCAGATTCCTCTATTTTTAACGATAGTGGCACAAGTACACGTCTTTTGCAGCTATTCAACTTGAATATAAACCCGGATTTCTCTCAGTGGATGTCTTCGAAAATCGATCCACGCATGAATGTTGTTACAAATGAGAAGAGCCGAATACAATGATAGAAACAATATCGCTAATCTTTGCGGTGATTAGCTGAAAATTTGGCAAAATTCAAGAATACTGACTTATACGAATGGGTGATGAAATTTCGCTCCGACCAAGAATGGGTTCAATGACGTTTTATCATTTACCTAAATTTTGGAAAGTGGATCGAGACGAGAATTTTTCAATACATCCTCGGAGAGAGAAGCATATAATCTAAAGCTGTGATACAGAAACCAGCCCATCAAATCATTGACAGTAAATGAATATTCACTGTGTAGTCAAGGAATCTAGTTTTAAACATAGAGTATTTAGGAATCAATCCTTCATTTAAACAAATTCTATGAAATGTAACAGAAAAGTAATACAATTTTTAATGAGTTTCTACTGGTGTTGAATTCGTTGCTCTATCAAAATTTGAAACTGATAAAGGATCTTTTTTTTTATAATCGTGTGGCCCCAAGCAAGGCATTTTACTGTCATTGTTGTGCAGGGGCTTAAATAAGAGGAATGTTATGAGAAAGAGTTACAGGCTACAGAGGGTGTCAGGAAGAGAGTATGAGAAGGAAGAGAATACTGACAAGTAGAGTGGACAAAGAAAAAAGCATGAGAGAGAGGATGTAAGTTAGTGAGACAGAAGATGACTATTGATTTTTCTTGAAATTAGATTTTAAGTTTCAAGTAGAAGTCCCACTGAGGGCACAATCTTAACGATATAAGATAGGCAGATGATACTGTTTGACACAGAAAGTAAACTGCGGAAACTCGTAAGCAAACTAGTAGAGGATAGAGTGAAGGAAAGATTAACTATTAATTGTAAGAAGACATAATGTGCGGTTATTAGCAAGAAAAAAGGTCAAAATGTGAGCCACAACCTGAAGACGTTAAAATTAAACAAGTAGAAAAATGCAGATATCTGGTAAGACGACGGAAAATATGACACCAAAATCCGAAGTCAAACTGAATTAGCGAAAGAGGCTTTCCAAGAGTTAAACAGAATATTAAAAATATTTCGTTGTAAACAAAGATAAGTTTGCACATTTATTATGTCATATCAATTCGGCGAATATACGAAAGTTGATAGAAATATTTATGTGAGAAATGATGAGTTTTTAAGAAAATGGATGAATGGAGTGGATGCGCATATTCAGATGGATGGAGTGGATGCCCATATTGAAATGAACGGAGTGGATACACATATGAAGATGAACAGTGGATGGACATACTGAAATGAACGAAGCGGATGCACATAACGTGATGGATGCACACAACAAGTGTGAGATATTTTAAACAATTTGCATATCTAGGAAGGCTTTTTCTGAGTTGTGCATACATTCTTGTTCAAAGTACGAAATACAATTTGATTTGACCAATTGACTAGTCCCAACAATTTGGTAGTAAGTATCGCAGATTTTATATCTAAACAAGTGTACTGACAAGAAATTGGTGAAATCCCTGTACACGTTAATAAGAAGAATCAGCCAATTAAATTTTAACCTTAGACGCATTACCTTAGAAAATAATCGACATGCCTACTACTGATGAGGTACTAAATACAAGTGCTGGCACGATTAAATTCTTTACTTCAAGTTTTCTCTCCCTCATCCGGCCCGATACCTATTTAGTACGTTGCTCTTATTTTTCTAAACATTTCCAGACACAGTTATCCAAACTGGCACATTTATAAAACGTATCGCCCGGTTCACAATCCACCCACGTCTATTGAACAGGTGAAGAGGCTCATCCCTTGTTTCCTGTTTAGGTTGTGGTTTCCGGTTTTTCTCTTTTCCAATCTTTTCACTCTTTTTTTTATTTTTATTTCATTTATTTTATTTTTTTTTCAATTGGAGTAGATAGACTAAACTATCGCCCGGTTCATACTCCACCCACATCTATTGAACAGGTGAAGTGGCTCATCCCTTGTTTCCTGTTTAAGTTGTGGTTTCCGGTTTTTCTCTTTTCCAATCTTTTCACTCTTTTTTTAAATTTTTATTTTATTTATTTTATTTTTTTCTCAATTGGAGTAGATAGACTAAACTATCGCCCGGTTCATACTCCACCCACATCTATTGAACAGGTGAAGTGGCTCATCCCTTGTTTCCTGTTTAGGTTGTGGTTTCCGGTTTTTCTCTTTTCCAATCTTTTCACTCTTTTTTTTATTTTTATTTCATTTATTTTATTTTTTTCTCAATTGGAGTAGATAGACTAAACTATTGCCCGGTTCACACTGCACCCACGTCTATTGAACAGATGAAGAGGCTCGTCTCTTGTTTCCTGTTTAGGATGTGGTTTTCGGTTTTCTCTTTTCCAATCTTCTTACTCTTACGTAGCCCCCTGCGCATCAGTGGTGTTTTCGCCTTGCTTGGGGTGATATGATTAAAAAAAAAAAATTTAAAAATTCCTGGCAGAACGTTTATTTGAAACCGGTACGCTTATTGTACAACTATTTTACGACTCTTCCAGACGGTACTTGTATTTGTTACAAAAGAGTAATTATGTTTCGGGTCGCTAAAACAAATAATGGCTCAAAAATCTATATTTCAGCGGATATACATTTATATAAACTTTTGAAAACACGACCTGGATTTCTGTCAACAGATGCAAGTAACAAGCAATAAGAAACTTGATCGCTTTCTTGGTATTGTTCAATATAAAAACATTTGCTAAAGGCGTGAAAAGTTCCCTATATGCAGACGACTGTCATTACAGTTAGGTCACAAGTCAGTACTATGCAGCTTTCTTCTGTAATAGCCTGATCAATCTCCATAAATTACTTCCCCAAAACGTTTGTGAGGCAAATAAAATATGTTAACTCACGTCTTTTTTCATAACTTCCAAGAGAAGAGACTTCAGTTCAGCCAGACTGGCGTTCATCCGGGCTCTTCTTCGTTTTTCCATGATAGGCTTCGAGCTCTACAAGTAAATAATTATAAAATGGTTAAATAAAAACAATTAGATGAAAAAAAAAAATCAAACACATTGTAAAGTAATTCAGCTACTGTATAACGCAAAAGCAAAAAGTTGTTTTAATTGTGTTTATCGCTAAATTTTTATCTCGTTCCATAAAATTTGACAGAGATCAGTCACAAAAAAAAAAAAAAAATAGATGGATTTTAGGGTGAAAAATATTCATCAATAAATCCTTACAATATTTTAGAATGATACTTTTATGTCTGAATTTTTTGTGATAAAGAGTTATTACTTGCATTCGTATTATCCGCATAAAGTTTGAAATTACCCCGAAGGTTACCCGGAACAACAGACCACTGAAAAAGGTCGGAGCGCATATCGGTCGGAACAGTGTGATAATAGCAAAAAGATTATACTGTAATTTAAGCGTAATGAAAATAATTTTTATGAGTTGGAATAGGTGACTAACTGTATAACATGACTCTTTCATTAATTCAGCATCTATCTATCTATCTATCTATCTATCTATCTATCTATCTATCTATCTATCTATCTATCTATCTATCTATCTATCCTAGTCTTTTCATATCTATCTATCTGTGTGTGTCGCTCTTTCATTCTCTCACTCTCTATATATGCGTGTTCCTGTGTGCATGTGTGTGCGCCTGTGTGTGTCTCTGTGTGTGCGTTCTAGTATATGTATACATGAGTGTCTGTGTGTGTATGAGCACTCATACAATATTATTTCATCTTGTGGACTTCATTCTCGTCTTGTGGCTTAATTGCTTTGTTTTGTCGTCTTTTCTTTTGTCCTATTCCCCACTTTCGTTGCCTTCTTCAGGTTGCATGTTATTACTTCGGCATGACATTTGGTCCTCGTCAGTAATTTCAGCTCAATCACGTGCTTTCCAAGCACAACTCTTCTGCGCGTCAAGGACACGTGTGAGTTCCAAACTTTGCAAATTAAATTCAGATCAAATTCCGGCAAATATGATTTGTTTAAACATTCAATACATTTAGTTTTGAATTTGAAACAGTCAACACTTGCGTTTGCATAGAATTCGATATTCAGGTCAACACCCAACGGTGACAGTCTATTTCATGCTTAAACGCAATCTTCAGACCGTGTGTGTTGTGTTTTGGCTCGACATTTTATAAATACTTCTCAATGGTGCCTTATTCCACAATTATTCCTACTCAATAGCCTCTAGAATAAAATTCAAACTGACAAAAAATAAGTAACTTTATATAAATTGAATGTATTCTTTAATCAGAAAAGCATTGTTCAAAATATTGTTTTCAGCTGTGAACAATTTTGACTTCAAGCGCATAAAATAATTTTCGAAATATCTGTTAGGGCATTTTTTTTCCTTTTTCTCACTCAAAACATTTGCGAAATGATTACTTATGAGATGTGATTTTGGTTGCGTTTTTTTTTTTCAAGAAAATCTTTTACTTCAGAATAAATAACATATTTCAGACTATCTCAGTTATAAAATGTTAACAGCCTGGGCTTTATGTATAAGGCCATGATTGTGGATCTAATTTGTATAATGTTATAATCCTCGCTAATATAATGAAGGCCGTTGTGTATATATATATATATATATATATATATATATATTGCTATTACCATGCTAAGCTATAAGACTTTTAAGAAAAGGGATCATATTTTATTAAATATAAAAGTATCACGACATTTAAGATTATCTTTTATTGTATTTTTCTCCTCCCCTCTCCCTTACTTAGTTTTCGTTTTAATTTCAGTCGTTGATAATAATTTTTCTTATCAGCTGGTTAATTTTAATTTACCAACAATATTTTTATCTGAAGAAATGTCAGTCGAAAGGTACCTTAAATCTTAAACGTCGTGATACTTTGTATACAGTTTTATTAATAAAGTATGATCCCTTTCCTTAAACGTAATATATATATATATATATATATATATATATATTCTTCCTGTTATGCTTATGGAGAGAAAGACAATATCGAGGCTCGTCAGCTCAGTTCATTCTCTTGTAAATAAACTTTACTACCAAACCAATTATTAAAGCTTCCGATGCGTGTTTGTTATTTAACAGTGACTTATTTTATATTTGGGGTATAATCATATCGTCGAGTTGTGAAGAATATATACATCCATTCTATTATAATAAAGACAATTATATATATATATATATATATATATATATATATATATATATATATATTTCTCTCCTGTCGCGCTCAGTGGGGATAACCTGTGAGGAAATAACTAATAATCCTCTCAAACATTGTGCCGTCATAATTGATGCCAGCAGTACACTCGTTTTACGTACTGATGTTGATATGATGCTTTAAGGAAATTAGAGATTCTTTCTTGTTTAACAAAAAAATGTTATTATTTGTTAACTATACCGTTCTAACGTCTAACTGCTTGAATACATCGGTACAATTGTTAATGGATTTTATTGTCATTTATTTAGGTTGAATTGAAAGTACTAAAAATGTACATTTTTCTTAGAAATGCGAACAGGAAAAAAGACATTAAATAATAATACAAAACAAATGTGTGACTTCATAGACATATAAAGTTATGAGAGAAACGAATCCAAAAGTAGAAGGACTCGTTTCTCATGTTTTGAAAAATTCCCTTAATACATTAAAATAGCTTTAGCATAACCAATAAAACATGTAATCCATAAACAGTAGCTACTCTGGCATGTACGCATTGCTCATTCAGTGAAATGAATTAGAGCGCTCTAGCTATTGGGCGCGTATAATGATATGCGCTAAAAGGTCTGCCTACTTCCACCGAACGCCCATAGCCCAGGGGTAGAGTCGCCGACTGACGCCATTTCGGTCGGGTTTCAATCCTGGGTAAAAAAGCAATCGGAGTCTAACTGATGAGCTGTGATACAGCGAAACAGATCTGTCTGCGGATGACAATATATATATATATATATATATATATATATATATATGCTAAACAGTTATAGGCAAGATCTAAATTAGATTAAGATTAGACCAGTAAACAGTTGTAGGAGAAAGTGCTCAATGGATGTTTGAAGGGAAATGAAGCCTTAACATTTAGAGCTTTTGGATATTTAAGTGGTGGTGGTGGTGGGTGGATCAGCCGAATACGCTACCATCATAGCGTAACCAGGTGATCTCCTCAACTTATATATATATATATATATATGTATGTATGTGTGTGTGTGTGTGTGTGTGTGTGTGTGTGTGTGTGTGTTGGATATAGGTCAACAAAAGGTAACTATTATTATGTTGAAATAAAACTATAAAATAAAACTATTATGTTGAAATGAAACAAATTACTTATGGCGGACCCAATCGCTCATTTCAGTAAAAATGAAATTTGAGCACTCTAGCTATTGGGCGCGTAATATGATATGCTCTAAAAAGACTGCCTACTTCCACCGAACGTCCCGTGGCCCAGAGGTAGAGTCGCCGACTGACGCCAAATCGGTCGGGTTTCGAGCCTGGGTTGTGTAGTGGAGTCTGTGATACAGCGAAACAGATCTGTCTGCGGATGACAATAATATATATATATATATATATATATATCACAATATATAAACTAATAGTATGGCCGTCTACTGGGGTGGCAAGCTAATTTTTGTTGCAGATGTTTGCTCAGGCACATTTGTAGTTGTTTAAACACCCACAAGAGCTCACCTATGGTTTATACTACAACTGCACTGAGCAGACCTTAGTTACGGTTTCTGGGAGAGAGTGTGTTATCTAGCTCGAACAACAGTCTGAACAAGGCCAGGGCGCTCAAACACTCGGTCACGATGACTGTAAAGTGTAAAGGTCAACCCGTGGTGAGGATTTCAGAGACTTTCCAAACGTGTCGCAAGCTGAGATTGATAACATCAAGAAATCACATGCCTAACAAATCGACCATGGTTAGATTCGAACACAGACTTTATGGTAAAAAATCGAACCTTCTAAATACTCGGCTACATGCATCGATCACAATATACCTATATTAATATGTATGTTAAACACACTATATATATGCTATATAATTACGTTAGTACTTAGTTAAAACTAAGATATACAATAATATATATATATATATATATATATATATATAGAGAGAGAGAGAGAGAGAGAGAGAGAGAGAGAAAGTACTCATAATAAATTATATATATATATATAGGTAGTTAATAAAAAATAAAAAATAGAATTATCTATGTAGTCTGACATATCGAAATTCTTTCATATTTTCCCATATTTATATATTTCGTTATATGTATAAATACATACATATACATATATATATATATATATGTGCTGAATATGGGTCGCACACAAACACATGCGTGCGTACAGTCACGCAGAAACACAATCACACGCGCGTGTACACGCACACACACACACGCACGCATATATATATAGTTTCATGATGCATGTTAGGACTGTCTTAAATTGAAACTAATAAAAATAAATTGTCATATATCCATTTCAAAAAGCCCCTATAAACCCCGATCCGTTTTATCCATTCTCAGAATCATGAACAAAACACCTACGTTGCCCCTGACCACCTTTAGGAGAATTTGTTAATTAACTACTTATATACGCGTGCAATTCAATCTGATACATAAAGGCATGCACAGACCGGTATTTGTCCATATATGTTTACATTCTTACAAAGGGAGTAGACAAGACTTCTCCACCTACACACGAAACAACCGAGAAACAGGTGGTTGTTGTTCAGTGAACAAGTCTGAACAAGTTCATACATGTCCTGTTTCGCAGGCAATGTCAACTGACGAGCGGAAGGCTACATTGCGTCACTCTGCCATGCAATATACTTGCCTGAGAAAAGGCAAAATTGATCATGAAAGAACACACTAGAGTAAAAAGTAAAAGAGGAACGAAATACAAGGAAGTGAGGAATTAAGAATCAACAATAACACACACTTTAAGGCCAATATATATATATATATACATACCTTCACTCATTTTCAACAATTAACTTTTAAATTGAATTTTTAAAAAATTATTAAAATGTCTTTTTATTCAGACTATGCTGTTTTTTCAGGGATTTAGTTGCAGTATCTATCTATCTATCTATCTATCTATCTATCTATCTATCTATCTAGTCTATCACAGTCTATCATATCTATCTATCTATCTATCTATCTATCTATCTATCTCAGCCTATTCATATCTATCTCAGCCTATCTATCTATCTATCTATCTATCTATCTATCTATCTCACCTATTCATATCTATCTATCTATCTATCTATCTCAGCCTATTCATATCTATCTATCTATCTATCTATCTATCTATCACAGGTCTATCATATCTATCTATCTATCTATCACAGTCTATCATATCTATCTATCTATCTATCTATCTATCTCAGCCTATTCTATCTATCTATCTCAGCCTATTCATATCTATCTATCTATCTATCTATCTATCTATCTATCTATCTATCTATCTATCTATCTATCTCAGCCTGTTCATATCTATCTATCTATCTATCTATCTATCTATCTATCTATCTATCTATATACATGTTATTCTACGTCTATGGCACGAATCGGAGTTACGTTATGCAACCATCACGTGAATATATCAAACTCACAGTTTAATATAAAAATATAGTAAACATGAAACTCCGAGTCGTACAAAAACCTAGTATAATATGTATATTTATTAATATATATATAATACAGCTTTGTTCATACATTGAGCTCTGTTTTATTAACACCTTGATAATAATACTATACACATGTACACCCTCCTCATATGTATATTTATTAATTTACGTCACTATATACGGATAAAACGGTTCGGGGTTTATAGGGGCTTTTTGAAATGGATATATGAAAATTTGTTTTTATTATTTTCAATTAATTTTCTTTGAATTAAAACTTAAACATTAAATTAAGAAGTATCGTCTTAAGAGTTAAATTAATTAAAATTTAGATTAATAAGTACAATATTTCTAGAGCAGATACGTTTTGTGCCTATGGGTCAAGGTTTTTTATTTTTTTATTTTGGGGAAAACAGAAGACATTAAAAATAATGTAAAAAGATCTACATAGAAAAATTAATGTTAATCCGAGTCAACGTATTTGAGCAGATATTTACTTCTCATCGTATGTTTACATGGTATATAACACGCTAAAAGTCCGCCCATAGTTCAGAGGTAGAATAGCCGACTGATGTCAATTCGGTCGTGTTTCAATTCTGCCTAGAAGCAATCGGATGTTTAACCGTACTGATAAGCTGTGATACAGCGAAACAAATCTGTCTGCGGCTGGCTATATATATATATATATGAACCCACACCGACTGATGAGACGTTGAAGTTTCAGTGTCGAAACAAATGTACTATTTGTAGTGGATATATAAAAAAATTATGTACATGTTCTAAAATATAATTTATAATAAATATTTACAGCTCTATATATTATATATCGAACACTGTTTCAAATTAATGTTCCGGACGTTGTAAAAATTCTTTCTTCGTTCTGTATTCAATTCGGAAATATATATATATATATATATATCATACGACTAGAGGAACTCTCTTCCTGTTTCTTGTTTACCTACAATCTTCAGCATTAAAATACATTGCCAATCACCGACTTTCTGAATCTTGTTCTTTTATTCTCCTTTTATCACGCTAAAGTCTTCTTATTCCGTCTCACTCCTAGTGACCCGATATCCCATAGCGGCACTGTCGCAATACCTGTGGATGAACCATTTTTTAAAAAGTATCCCTAGGCTGGTTAACATTGATTTCACTCTTTAAAAAGTAGAGAAAGCGAGATAGGAGAGAGGTTTACCCAGGCACCTCTACCCAAGAACGTTTAACGTTTAAAATGATAGGAAATACGATAAAAAATATTCATTAATTGGTTATATATATAGCAGTATAGACTGGTTCCTATAGTCTTGGGTAACAGACAGTCTTCGAAAAGGACACCTCTGAATTCAAAACCTACAGAGGGTCGTTTGGGGACCTTGTGGCATACTGAAGAATGAAGACATCACAATAATGACCTAACGAATCTTCCAAGTAGGCATGAAATAACACTGCTCAGCTATTTGACAAAACCTCTCTACATTAATTCTATTAACGCTTTATCTCTATCTTGATATCAAGCACATTATGACAAAAACCTGCTTGCCTAAAATGCCTTTCTACCAGCAAACTACTTTAAAAAAAAAAGCAGTAATTTAGTTACAGAAACATTATATATATATATATATATATATATATATATATATATACATATATATATATATATATATATATATATATATATATATATATAGGAGAGTTTTGTAATTTGCTTGAAGCATTGAGTATATAAGGGGTATGAGTAGGTATTTGAAGGCTGTCACAATGCGTTTAGTATAATAAAAGAAAGGTAAACAAGGGGGGAAAATGTCGCAATAAACACGCGTCCAATTAAATCAGATAGACATAACATCAACTTGTAAAACGGGACCTACTACCATTCTAACAGAGACGCAAAAATGCCAAACCCTGCCACTGGCCAACGGGCACATATTAAACCATAAATTAAAGCAGACAGATATATCATCAAATCGTAAAAGATGCGAAAAAGACAAATCCTACTATCGCGCACATTTATATAAACCATAAAGACACACAGGCATCCATGCACTTACAGGTACACACACACATACTTACTACAATTAACGACAGCAGTAGCAGCGAAAGAAGAGCATTCGTTTAAAGGTACTGTACAACAGCGAACGTGAAATCAAGCTCTCCTATCATTCTGAAGATGAGATTCTGATCTCGAAATATTAATGAATAATAAATAGATAATACCCAACACCTTTACCTTCCTTTATTATATTAAACGCATTGTGATAACCTTCAAATACCTACCTACCTACCTATATATATATATATATATATATATATATTGTAATTTTGTTATTACAATGGTTTATAAAAGCATAATATCACATACAAAAATTTTCATGTTTCAGAGTAAAACTGTTTCCTCTTCAGGTGATATGTTAAAATAAACGGTGAAAATGATTTATTTTGAAAATATAAGATGAATTCATGTTTATTTAGAAAATGAGGGAGTGGTAGTTGGAGGAAATGCATTAGGTGTGTCAATATTGTTCAATCAAATTTGGGAATTATGTAGCCATGGAGATTTAATATTTGGTTTATGAAAGGGGGAAGGATCGCTTGGATCTAGACATATCATTTTTTAATTTTGTCTGGGTAAGATACATAATGGGACCTTAGATTTTTAAATAGGTAGACAACAATTTTTAAAAAGAGGTAGTATTTTAGTTTGTTTTTTTTTCATTGAACAATAGATTTTTTTTTACTACGATTTATGTAGTAAAGGGGATAGAATGTGTGGGTCAGAATTAGGATTAAATAATTATGATATACTTAGTTATATTGTATTAAGAACAACAATTAAGTATTGTGTTAGTCATTTATTTTATTAAAATAATTTTCATTTTTTTATTTATGTTAGAGTATAAGTTATAACTGAAACATTGTGATTAATTAAATTTTAAAGAAAATTATTTTGCCTGAGTAAGGTACATAGTGGTACCAATATAATACTTAAATAGGTAAATAATTTTCAACAGCAAGTTATATATAACTTTAATTTTAACAAATTCAATCCAAACAAAGTGATAATGCTACTTAGGTGCCAGCAGTTACTGGGTGTGAAAGAGAATAAAAAAGACATTAAGAAACTCAGTCCTAAACAGGAAATAGGGATAAATGTCCGCTCCTAATCAAAAGGAAAGGGGAAGAGTATGAACCGGGCGATAGGCGAGCATATTAACTGTTAACTATACCTATAGACAGAGACATGTAAACATTTAATCCACTCAATGGAGCGTGTTTATCTTTTCCCGTCTTCTGCGGCTTCAAGTCAACCTACTTCAGTGCTACGTATCAACTTCATATATCTTCCTGTGATATCATGAATTAAGATTACTGATAACAAATTCTAAAAACTGTAATATCTATTAGCAAAAAGTAATCTGAAGTAATCTAAAGAATTATAATCATTTCACCCCAAGTAGGATTGCCACTGGTGCGCAGGGGGTTACAGTGTGAGAGAGAGAGAGAGAGAGAAAGAAAGAGAGAGAGAGAGAGAGAGAGAGAAAGAGAGAGAAAAGAGTACAGGGGATGCCGAAGTAAAAATAAGAGATGGATGGGATTTAGGGAATTAGATAAAATTTAGGGAGACAGAATATGGCAATCGACGTTGCATTTAAATCTTTGGAGATTGTAGCTATCATGGAAGCAAGTATACGGAAGGGAGTTCCACAAGTTGGAAGTGCGAGAAAAGTAACCGTTAGAGATTCCCTTCTGATTACTTGCTTCCCTGTTAGCTACAATCTCCAAAAGTTTAAATGTAACGTCAATTGCCATCTTCTATCCTCTTGATTCCCATCCATCTCTTACCCTTTCTTCGACATCTCCTCTACCTTGTTTTTTTTTTGTTTTTTTGTTTTTTTTTCACACTGTAACCCACTGAACACCAGTGGCGATCCGGCCTTGCTTGGAGGGAAATAATTATTAAAAAAAATAAATCTGGGTTTTACACAAAAAAATTTTTGAAAGAATGTTTTAAAATCTTTAACTACTTCAATATCTGTTTATATTTTTGAGATAAGGTATTGTAATCATTTACACTACATTGTTCTGTACTGTTGTCCTCATCTTTGTTGCTATATTCCCGATGTTTCGACCGTTGTACACTCTGGGATTCTTCAAGATATCTCTTATATTTCTGAGAAGAGGCGCTGTAATTATTTACACTATTTACATTGTTCGGACTGTTGCCCTCATTTTTGTTGCCACATTAACAACGTTCGTACGGTCCGGCCTTCTTCATGATCTGTTCATATTTCTGAGATGAGGTATTGTAATTGTTTACACCGTTTACATTGTTCGGACTGCTGTTCTCATCTTTGTTGCCAGATTCCCGACGATTCGATCGTTGTACGCTCCGACCTTCTTTAGGTGATTGGAATTTTGAACAATCCTTTATCCTGTTCACCGGTGTAGACTGATCTAGTTTTTGTCTTCATCGAGAGTTATGAGTTCAAAACCTGACTACAGCAGAAGTGAACAAAAGACTTAATTGAGTTAAAGGGAGATAACTGATACAGAATCATTGGGAAGAGGCATGTCTCGTGGAACTAGAACAATCTACCGCGGTGAATGAAATAAAGGGTTCAGTTCCGAATTCCAATCACATGAATTTCTATTTGAGACGCTATCCATTACACCACCGCATATCAACCATATGTATGTCTGTATGTATTTGTGTGTGCCTCTCACTATATATGTATGGGTGTGGGTGTGTGTGCTTGTATGTGCGCATGTATATATATATGTACCTGTAAAGACAATATAAACATAAAACAAAAAATAAATTTTCTTTACCAACGCGTTTTGTCTCTTTAGGACATATCACATTTATTTTGCTAAAGTTTCACAAGAGACGCAATTCATTTCTAAATAAAAAATATTTGTCTTTTATATATATATATATAAAACTACTAAAAAGTTGTAAGTTTAAAATGTATTTTTTGACAGTATTTGTTTATTTCTATTATTCTATTTTATATTTCAGACCGTCCTCGGTCCTTCATTGGAAACAAATGATTTTAAAATTTAAATTAGAAACATATTTTACGAGAGCGTCCGTGGAGAGAGTTTGTTTACATCATGTGACGCAGAAAGCGACAGATTTTTAAAAAAAATATTTGTGTATTGGTTGTTCTGTCGTATGCTAAGTTTGTGATTATTGAAACGAAATCTAAAGCTATTACCAGATTCTCCAATATATCCACTATTTGGATATATTGAACAGAAGAGAAAATATATAATGTTTTGGCTGTCACAGGTGAGGCGTGGTGGGTGCAGTTTGATTTTGGTGTTGGGTACCGAGAATATTGTGTCGTTTACTAAATGTTTACAAATTAAATTAAAGTTTAATTTGTAAACATTTAACTTAGCATACGACAGAACAACCAATATTCCACAATAGCAGTTCATTTCAATCAACCGAGTCACACTTTAGAAAATTGCAAATGTTTACTAATAGACTCCGATTCCAGTTCTACACTCACACGCAGAAAGAAAGAAAAATACTGGATTTTAAAATTAAATACACACAAGCTAGGGTTAAATAGGGACTTAGGTGTTTTGAATCTTTACAAATATTTCAAAAGCTAAACATATTTTTAGATACAATCAAAAAAACAAAATTTATAAGTATTATTAAAGATAGGTTTACGTTTACAAATATTTAAAAAAAAATCTGTCGCTTTCTGCGTCTCGTGATGTAAACAAACTCTATCCACGGACGCTCTCGTGAAATACGTTTCTAATTTAAATTTTAAAATCATTTGTTTCTGATGAAGGACCGAGGACGGTCTGATATAAAATTTAATAATAGAAATAAACAAATACTGTCAAAAAAATACATTTTTAAACTTACAACTTTTTAGTAGTTTTTCCTATACATATTAAGACAGTATACGTGGATCATCACAATGTTATATATATATATTGTTTGATTGTTTAATTACTTAGTTTCTGGTCATAATAGGATTAGACCAAGGCACATTTGTATTAAAAAGTGTTCAATACAATTATATTGTAGAACTTTAGAATATTTCCCATTTGTAAACGAGTTATTACGCGAAACCTAGGTTGCGTAATAACTCGTTTACAAATGGAAAATACATATATATATATAACATAAAAATTTTATAATATCACTAAAAATGGCTACTTTATTAGTGATATTGTAGCATTTTTATGGAATAAATTCTAAAATGTTATTCGCTCTACTTTGTATTGAGCACTTCTTAAGAATAGTGTTTCTCTGGATACTGATAATTATTCCATCCATACCTACCCTATACTTTATATATATATATATATATATATATATATATATATATATATAAGATAAACATCTCTTTCCTATATATATGACAAAATACAGTTTTAAGCTAAGCTATATTTATGGGATAAAGGGTTCAATACCAGGATTAGGACTTATAGTGTTTAAGCATGAAACAGACTGTCAGCTCTGGGTTCAATGTCCACTTTTATATTTACATACGTTCTATCCTTGATATTGAGCACTTTAATCCATAAATATAGCATCCCAGAAAACTATATTTTGTCACATAAATGTGTGTGTGTGTGTGTGTGTGTGTGTGTGTGTGTGTGTGTGTGTGTAACAACACCATTCAATAGATCCAATCTTCACTTAGAAAATATCTTCTACTTTTTCGCGACAGCAATAATGTTGTCAGAAAAATCTTGTCCACGTCGTTCATTTTTCATCAGCCTGAACGTGGCTTATCACACACAAATTGTGGAAAAGTTTAACACAGATCTTAGAACAATTTTTAAAAAAAGTAGCTGAAAACATCGGCAAGATAAGAATCGGTTGAAGAAAAAAAACGCCTTTTCTGAATGATACGCTAAAAAAATAAAAAATACAAAATAGAAAGGTATTTAAAACATTTAAAAGGCAAGAAATAAAAGAACACCAAGAAGGAAACATTGAAATAAGAGGCTGCTGCTGCTAATCTAAATAGATAGAAAAGATACGGAATATTAAGAAGATTAGGAAAAGACACGAATACAACTGCCATTTTTAAATAAATCACAGAATAGTAAAAAATATGACTTTTTAAAAAAATCATTTCACCCTAAGCAAGGTAATAAAGCCACTAACATGCAAGTGGCTGCTGAGTGTTAGGGAATATAAAAAAAAACTATTAAAGAAAGAGAACAAAAAAGAACGAGAATAAAAAGACAGAAAATAACGACTGGCATTGCATTATGAAGATCAAAACTGACCGAGAAGCAAAAAGAGTTTCACAGGCGAGAAGTGCGATAGAAGAAAATGTTAGCATAGAACTTACGGTTACATCTAGCCATCGTAAAATGACAAGACCTTTCCGCTAATTTTGCAATGCGCTGAAATTCACAAAGTCTACGTACCATAGAGGAAAATTAAAACAATTACCATGGAATTATTTATAGTTAAAGGCAGAGAGAAGCTATATTACGGCGGTTGGAAAGTGATTGAAACCGAGATGCCAGGTCAAGATCAGTAACATTGCAGATCCTTTTTTGCATTTTATTAAGAATGTCTAAGTATATAGCAGGAGCATCAGACCAGATGTATCAGTAATATTAAAGGTAAGGATGAATGGTAGACTTATAAATACGTTAATAACTGGCGAAAAAAGTGTCTAGCATGTTACACTGAGACAAGTTTCCTAGAAGCAGTGGCGAATGTAGAACTCTGGAAATAAGGGGAGGCCACTTAGAGGGCCGAGTTTTTTCTGAGGAGGAGGGGACCAAACTCAAGCAGCGTCTTCAGTTTCATACTACAACACGATTGTTGGACAAGTTAGGAATGAATTTGAGCATAAGTATAACTTGTCATTCGTAGTAGTGGAGTTATAATCTATTCTTGCCCTCTTTTCAACCCCAGCAAGCCTCCCCACCCACCCCGTAGAATCGCCACTGTCTACAAGCAGACATAGCAATCGATTTAGTATAATTTTACCGCTTCATGTCAATTGAAAACGTTTAATTCGAGAAGGCGCAATGAGTCATTCTCCAGGAGATTAGCATACAACTTTGAGGGGTCGCGTAATATTCAAAGGAAATGTGTGCAGTAAGACTATAGATCTCTTAATAGTTGATAGCTTCATGATGATTGCGAGGAACTATAGTGATTTTTTGAACTATTCGTTTTATTTCTTCACTTTCTGCAAAGCTGATTAACATTCAATATCTCCAGCTAGAATAAAATAGTTTCAAAGACATCAATTTGATAGAGTAAGTCCCAACCTCTTCAAAAATATAGGATATTCCATTAAGATGGAACGAAGTTAGCAGTAAATAAAACAATGTTATTCGTTAAATTTGATTGATTTCACTATTGATGTTATTTGAGTCATGGTAATTATGTACAAAATTGGATGTCGAAGATTTGTGGTTCCAACAGGACGGTGTCACATGACACACAGCCAATGCGACAATGGCTTTATTGAATGAGAAGTTCCCAGGCCGCACCATCTCTCGAAACAGTAATGTTAATTGGCCACCAAGTAAGATATGTGCCAACAATCCAACAGCTGAAGGATGAGGTAATAAGGCGTATTAGGAGCAACTATGGAGCAACTATGCAGAGACGTCATTAATAATTTTGACCCTCGAGTAGAGGTGTGCTGCTGAGGCATTGGCGGAGATTTGGGTGATATTATTTTTCACACATAACTTCCCCTGATGAATGGAGTTTTATGACCAGGCTCTCTGTATCTCTCACCCTCCATATATATATATATATATATATATATATATATATATATATATATATATATACTAGTAGTATAGCCCGACGTTGCTCGGGGCTAATGAAAGCTTTAAAACTAATCCATGGTACTGGAGCTCAGATTCTTTGGACGTTGGCACGAAAGACTAAAAAGCAATAGTTGTTTCCAGTTAAAGCGAAACCGTAGACTGAAAGAAAAATGAATGGATGTAAGTCAAATTTTGATTTCCTGGTATCGATATCAAATTTTCTGCACTATTGTAAGAACTGCAACCTTGAAACTTCTGAATATTGTTTCTTTTGTCTTTGTCTATGAGTGTATCAAATTTGATTAAAATCGGACCACTCTTTCTATAACCCGATTTTTTCGATTATCAATTTTCGATATTTATCGGGGGTACCTGGATACAAAACCTAACTAAGAATGCTTGTAAATGTTCAAGAAAATCGGTTCAGCCGTTTCGGAGTCTATGGGTAATGGATACACACACAGACACACACACACAGACACACAAACAGAGACAAAGTTCCATTTATAAATAAGTTTAGATAGATATAATGTGGAACCTATTTCATCCATGAATACAATCTTTAGGCCAGAAAACAGACTGTGGCCGTTCGGTGTTGACCTTAGTGTCACTTTTATATTTACATACATTCTATAGGTATTGGGCACTTCTTTAATATAGCATACATCAAGTTAAAACTATATATATATATATATATATATATATATATATGGGGGGGTATATATAATCTATTTCGGCATCAATCCTTTTTAATGCATCTTTAATTAAATATGACAGCCAAGAGACATTTTGTATTTACGTTTTCGTGTGTCCTCAGAATTTTTTCGCTTTTGATTACGAAGTGTGCGCAAAGATAATGTTTATTTTCCATAGCAGTTTCGATTAATATTTTAGTCATGTTCAGATTTTCCCAGTGTATTCTACTTTATATACATATATAATGGCTACGGTGGCTAGCCAATCAATTTCACAGGCGCCTACTCAGACACGTTTGTGTTCAACAGAGGTTGGAGTCTACATCTAATCTGAGGAAACCTTAGTTACAGTTGCTGGAAAAGAGCACAAAATCTAACATTTCGCATACTCAGCCGTTCGAACAAAGCCAGTACGCTCAAACACTCGATTCACGATGACTTATGACTTTGTATTAGCACAACCGTTTCACACACACACACACACACACACACACACACACACACACACACACACACACACACACATATATATATATATGTATATATATATATCCGAGGGAATAAGGTACGGAGAAAAATTTACAACGTCCAAAACATTAATTTAAAACAGTGCTCGATATATAATATAGAGTTGTGGATATATATTATAAATTATATTTTAGAACATATACATTTTATATATATATATCCAATACAAATTGTACATTTTGTTTCGACATTGGACTTCCAATGTCTCATCAGGTGGTGTGAAAAGGAATGGAAGACCTCTTTTCTTATATTTGGGAGTTGTGAGTGGGATGTTGGCGGGGGTTAGCGATAAGGGAAGAAGTCTTGTAAATTGTCCGTTAGAATTTTGAAGAAAGATGGGTAGGTATCGGATATAGTTGATTCATGAAAGTGTGTTTTATGACCGCTTGGCTAGCCTTTATTCTTTGGTTTTAAGGAGGTGTAAAGGGTGGGAAAGGATGGGATTGGACCTATCTTTAATGTTTATTTGTACAACTATAGAATATTTTTGTATTCAAATACAGTTTTATAATTAATCTAATTTTGTATATTTAACCTTAATTTTGAATTTAGGAAATTACTTTTTCCTATAAAACTTTAAATTAGATTTGATTATAGTTCGTGGTGTGTAATAGGTAAAATTTGATATAAGAGGGTTGTTAGTACTATAAAGATTTATCGTCACTGGTGGGGAGGTCCTAGTTTTGGCTTGTGCAGTATTTTTCAGCATGATTGCAAGGTTAGTTCTTTAATGTGTTTGCAGTTTACTGTAGTTTAAAAGCTTGTCGCTATTCATGTATTTAATGATTTCAATTTTTTCTTGAAGACAAAGGAGACATGGTTCCATTATTGATTTAGCTGTTCTTGCTTGTTTGAGAATTTTCCATTTAACTTTAGGTGTTTTATTTTCGTTTTTTAACTTTTAAAAGTGTTTGGAAAGAGGCGTCATGTTTTGTTTTTCGTTGTTATTGAAGGATGAGAGGTGATTGTAAAAGCGACTTTTAAAAACGTTCATGATGTTTCCAATATACATTTTTTCATCTTTGGGATTCTATGAGTTCGATTTCATCCATTCATAAGTATTCAGAAAAAAATTATAATGTCAAACAAATAATATATATATATATATATTTCGGTCGGGTTTCAATCCTGGGTTAGGAAGCGACCGGGGTCTAAGCCGTACCGATGAGCTGTAATACAGCGAAACAGATCTGTCTGCGGATGACTATATATATATAAACTAATATGAAGATTCGAAGTGCCGTGTTCTTACAGAACGTAGGCGATCATAGCCTTCTACATCTCCCTATTCCTTGTAGCTTTTAACACTCTTTCTCTTGTTATCCCTCCCAAACCCTGCTCTGCCATCCATTTGTTCAAGCCAATCATGTATGCCATGCGTTGCTTTCCTCTGTTTTTCTTTGCCGTTATTTGTCCTGTGAGTGTCAGATTCTTTAAGCCCTGCTTCCGCATTAGATATCCCAAAAACTTCGGCTGTCTCCTGTTCGTTTCCATTTTTTTCCGAAGCCTCATCGTCGCTCACATTTTCGGTTCATAGACCGGAACAATAAAAGAGAATTTCGTCAGGAATTGGAAAATTATTTCTTTTAAGTCTGTTTCGGTCATTTTAAATAAGGATCATTTTATTATTCTTTATTCACATTTTTGTCTTTAATTTTTCATTTATTTGAAATTTAAAATAAAATTTCGTCGCATCAAAAAAATTGATACAAATGAATGACGCCCTATATCCGCCATCCACTGTTTTCGTTACAGCTGTCAAGCTAGTTGTTCATATTTTACAGGTTTTATCATACATATTGATGCTCATATTGTAAAAGAACCTAGTTATTGCCAAAAAATTGCACTTCATAGTCATAAAATCACCGAGGAAAAGAATGAAAAAGAAAAAAAAACATGAACATGCAAATGCGATCCTCTATTATTAAAAAAAAAAATCTGAAGAAAGTAAGAACAGAGGCGATATGAATTGCTACAGGCTTCATTAAATCAAGAATATTAAACATGTAAAAAAAAGTTTAATATCGCTTGAACGCCTGCAACGGCCACTCAATATTAGGGTGTATAAACAAATTTGTTTTCATAAACCTTTAATCTAAAAGCTTTTTTCCTTGCACCTAAAAACTATGATTCCGTGAAATGATTTGTATTAATGTATACATTGCATCATTATCAATGCTACAGAGTTGTATCTGCGACGCGTAATGAAGAAGGAAAGCTTGGGAAATCTGATAATCACAGGACAGTTTGATGGTAAAAGGGACAGAGGAAAACAGCGCTTGTTATTTACACATAGATAGTGAGGATAGGAGCTGGGGTCATACCTTGCCCAATTTATTGGTATATAAGTGGATGTGACAAGCACGACTGGAATTCGAACTCGGTTTCATGACTTCTGTTCGAGCTGCTATCCATTACACCAACGTGCCGTCACCATATCTATCTATCTATCTATCTATCTATCTATCTATCTATCTATCTATCTATCTATCTATCTACGTGTTTATTCTTTCACACTATATGTGTGTGTGTGTGTGCGTGAGACCAAACAAAATTGATTAGAAAGAACTGAAAGGTGTCTATGTTTAATTATGTATTGTATATTTCCAATTTTTGTATAAATATTTTTAAATACTCTTGACATGCTTATTGTTACGCATACATACATGCAAACACACAAGTGTTTCTGTACATCCATGCACATAAACAGATTTTCCATATTTATACATGAAAAAGTAACCATCTATTTTTTTATAGTCATTTCACCCCAAGCAAAGCAGTATTGCCACTGGGGTTACATAAAGAGGAAAGTAACGAGAAAGAGGAACAAGTTACAGGGAGAATGTGTAAGTGTTATGTTGAAACGCACCTATTCCTTAGATAATGGACTCTCCCCCCTATATTAATAAGAGTTAACAGGAAGTTATTGAGAGGTACTTGGGTAGTTCATAGGAGTTCTTTAGACTTTTATTAGAGTTCAGTAGAACTACTAGGCAGTTGATATTAGTCGGCAGTTAGAATACTAAGGAGTCAGCTTTCAGTGGAAGGTTACAAAGTTCCTAACAGTTTGGGTACGTTAAGTCGATTAGCAACCGACATAGCACGATTATAACATTCAGTACGAAAAGCTACTCCACAACAGAAGAAGGATAAGAACAATGGTGTGAAAAAAAAAAACTGTTTGAGAGTAGAGTGGAAGAAGAAGATCATTATACAAGGGTTGTCAGGAAGATAAGAGATGGCAATTGACATTATATTTAAATTCTTGGAGATTGTAGCTATCAGGGGAGAAAGTATACGGAAGGAAATTCCACAGGCGGAAATTGCTAGAAAAGCAGCTGAGTAGAAATAACATTTGATTGGTTTCACTAGTTGCTAGTCTAGTAACCCGAGTAAATTCATGCAGAGGAGGAATTTGGGAGCTAAGCTCATTGGAGCAAAAGCTGTGAAAGTATTTGTAGAAGACACAGAGGAAAGCCACATTACATCGATGAGAAAATGACTGGAGTTGATCTACCCCGTCGGAATTGATCCTCCGTTGGATTTTGTCAAGAACCACGAGATGAATAGCAGAGGCACCCGACCAGATATGGTAGCAGTATTCAATGCATCGGCGGATGGTAGATTTATATATTTGCAAGATGGATTCAGAAGAGGAAAACTTCCTGGCCCTACACAGTGAACTAACCTTCCTAGCAACAAATTTAGCTATGGATTCAATGTAGTCATTCCACTTGAGGGCGGCTGAGAGAGTTAGGCCTAGGAGGCGCAGTGTTTTGCTTTCAGAGAGACTAGCTTGATCCATGCTAATGGGAGGTAGTAGCGATTGTCTATGTTGGTTAAAGGATAGCAGTTTCGTTTTGGAAGCATTCAAATTTACGAGTCATTTCTTACTGCAGGCCACCACATATTGGATGTCTTTCTCAAGATCAGAAGAGAGGTTTGCTTTGTCAGCCTCAGCGAATTTCTTATCGAGGCGGGAGTAAATGGTGGTGTCATAATTGTAGATGCCTACTTGGTATCTGATTACATCAGAGAGATCGTTGATAAAGATCAGAAAAAGTATAGAACCTTGAAAAGGAATGATATTATCTTGAAGCATGCTCGCTTAATACTACCTTCATTGCGCGATTTGAAAGGAACGACTGGATTAGATCAAACAAGCGTCCAGTTATACCATGGTCCTGTAGCTTGCGTAGAAGGTTAGCATGCTAGACTCTGTCAAATGTTTTTGGAGATATCTAGGACGACAGCTCGAGCTTTGCCGTTCTTATCAAGAGTCTGGTATATATACTCCGTGGTGGTCGTTAGCATATCATCAGTAGACCTGAAGCAGAAACCATATTGTTTATCGGTGAAAAGGGCTGAGGGCTGTGAGATCCTGAATCTTTTCCGCATTGATAATAGCCTCAAACACTTTGCCAAAAATTGGTAGGAGGCTGATAGGGCGATAGTTAGAGTTGTATGAGTGTTCCAGAGTTCTGAAATACAGGAAAAACAGAAAGGGACTTCTAGCAGAAAAGCAAGAAGCAGAGAGGCAAAAGTTGTAGAGTTTAGAAGGTTCAGGGAGCACATTTCTTCAGGACATTGATTGGAATTCCGTCACCTCTGCTTGCCTTATGAGGGTCAAGTTTTGAAATTATGTTAGAGACCAGCGCGTGGGTAATGTGAACGTCACAAAGTTGAGTCTCAGTTCTAGGTAGGAAGTCAGATGCGGATACTCCAGACGAATCAAATGTTGAGCTGGTAGAGAATCTGCGAGCAAATCACTCGGCCTCGTCGGCTGAAGATGTGAGGACTTCAAATTTATTGATTGAAGCGCGGATTGAGGGCTTACTCTTGTTTAATACATTTCCCCAGAGCCGCCAGTAGTCTTTGGAGACGAACTTGCAATATGCTTTACACTGCTTCATTCTGTTAGCAAACAACAGCTTAGCATCATTTAGGATCCTCTTGCACTCATTACGAGCAGAGGCAAAAAGGCGCCTATTATGGTCAGACGCGTGGCTCCGATAAAGCCGGAAGAAGTGATTCATATGGGCAATAACGTCCGAGTAAACAGAAGAGAACCCGTCTGCTCTTTGGTAGCAGTAAGATATTCTGCTGGCCAGAGGTCCTGGGAGGAGAGGAAGCGGAAGATATTAACGGAAACCACAGCATGATCAGAGTTGCCAATAGGGCAAATCTGCGAGGCTTGGCAAGAGTCAGGGATAGAAATGAAATATAGCAGTGAGTCAGGTCCACTAGGATTATTAGAGAAACGTGTGGAAAAATCCACCACTTGCGTAAAAGATTGAGTGATTGAAAAGTTC
The DNA here is from genome assembly GCA_037127315.1 of Ascarosepion bandense. Classification (NCBI taxonomy): domain Eukaryota; kingdom Metazoa; phylum Mollusca; class Cephalopoda; order Sepiida; family Sepiidae; genus Ascarosepion; species Ascarosepion bandense. Next base: position 1,517,056 of record JBBBDQ010000369.1, read on the forward strand.
ATGGTATGGGCACCAGCAAGATCTTTGACAGGGTTTTTCAGCCACTTTGCGTAGTGGGCATTAAAGTCTCCAAACACAAATATATAAGCGAACGAATGAAAGAAAATTACCTTATCTATATTGTTCGAGATTCTATCAAGTACGGAACAGTCAGGAGATGAAGGGGAGTGGTAGAGAAAGAAAAGATAGCTAACCAAGTTTAGTAGAGAGTGACATAGAAACAGGTAGGAACGATCTGGAGATTCATGAGAAATCACCCTGGCTAGAAGGAGATGTTCGCAGACATAAACGCCAGTTCCTTGCATGTAGACATTGTAGTCCTTCCTAAAAAGTGGAAGGTAATCAGGCATACAGAAACTAGAGGAAAGAATAGAAGGTTCAAAGTTAGTTTCACAGAGAGCTAAGATGTCAGGTGAGTTTACGTGAAGGAAAGATTCAACGTTGCAAAAATTGGTACGGATACCACGGATGTTCGAGAAAGAGATGTTAACAGATTTAGGCGATTTTTGTTAAACTGGTTTAGTTTAAATTCTTACTTTGTGTGATGTCATAATTAGAGATTTATTGGTAAGGAGATGCCTAAAGTAGTAGTATCAGTGGGATGTCAAATGCAACATATGTAGGAAGGTAACTGACGCAGACTGCAGCATAATGTGGCCACAGGGTTGCCCACTGGAGGTACTTGCATGGACACCCATTCATGTATGACATGGTATTACAAGAAACGTCAACATGATTCAACTGTTGATCAGAGCATCCTCTCAAGATGCTACGCAAGAGTTTGGGCTCCTAATTACCAGTCGGAAGCAGCAACCAGGAAAGCGCCAACCCGGTACCCTCAGAATGAAGAGACGTTGCCACCATCCATACACATTACAAAAAGCTGCGACAGCACCACCAATAAGACCTGAGGAGAAGAAAGAAACCGGAAACCCCTCCCTAAACAGGAAACAAGGGATGAGCTTCTACTCCTGTTCAGAAGAATCTATATATATTGAAGCAATACGCGTGACAAATACCTAGCCAATAAGAATCAACCCGTATACTGTCTCTTAGTAAAAAAATTAATTTTTAATTCGATCTCGACTTAATAAAAAATCTTAATTTTTTCATTTTTAATTCGATGAAGAAGTTTTAAGAAAAGGTGAAACATGTTAGATTGAGACACGCTTCCTACCTTGTTCTTCATTCATTCTATCGTATATAAAACACATTGTTTTTGGTGCCGCCTCCAAGTGACTGTTACAGACGACATCACCGAATAATATCTCAAAATTACAGTTTCCCAAAGAATACCATGATGTAGACAATGAAATTTTACCTACTACAAAGACACCGCATTGATTCTCGAAAAAGGACAGAGTCTGTCGAAAGAACACAGTTTATTCAGAATATTCATCCTATTAACGTTTGGATGTACATTTGCTACCGAAGTAAACCTAAGTATATACAAAGTTATAACGGTCATGTCACGTTGAATACACCGGTTCCCGCTCGATCACCGAAGTTAAGCAACGTTGAGCCTGGTCAGTACTTACGTGGGTGACCACTTGGGAATACCAGGTGCTGTTAGCGTTCACGGATGTGCGTTGTGGTGCGGTGGATGTCGGCTTGGAGGGGGAAATCGGTGAGCCGAGTTCCAATTTCAGTTGAGCACACTGCACTCACTTGCGCACTGGTACCCTTGGGAAAGGTATTAATCCGTCCGTTCCCTCCAGTTATGGGTTAAATAACAGGGTAGGACTTGGGACCCTGCTCTTAAACAAATCCCAATGAGACTTGCTCCGTCAGGGAGGAAGCCCGCTCAACCCGACTAAGGTGAATGCGGCATACATACATACAATACAAGCATATACAGGGTGACAATAAAATCATTACACAGTTACTTACACTAAAAGAACAAAGCAGAATGTGGAAAAAAACATTCGACATGCAATTTATTATACATTAATTTGCAGACTTAACCAGAACTATTTTAATTAAAAATTTCTGGACTGTTAATTTTACTGCCACTGTTTTGCAGGGGGTTACATAGGAGGAAAGTTATGAGTTATGACATTTTATAGGGGGTGTCAGGAAGTGGGTAAAAGAAGGATGAGAATACTGATGAGAGTGGAGTGGACGGATAAAGATGCATGAGCGAAAGGATGCAGGTGAGTGAGATAGGAGATGACTATGGACTTTACATTTACATTCTTGGAGATTGTAGCTGTCGGGGAATCAAGTAAACGGAAGGGAATTCCACAAGATTTGCCTTAATTGTTATAATGAAGTAACTGTATAATGACTTCTTGCCACCCTATATATATATATATATATATATATATATAATTTTACGAAATATTCCCTTTTATTGGTATTCACTTTAAGTGAGATCAAAAATATAAAATGTTTCTTTCTTTCTTTCTTCATCTCTATTCTTTTTTTGTTTTTTGTTTTAAAAAATGTTAGGATATGGAGAAAGTTGAAAGAAAAATTTTGTAACAATAATGGATACATTAAGGGAAATAGGGTCTAGACAGGGGTTTTAAAAATTAAGTTGCCACTTTGGCCGTTAAGATTGAAGGTAGAAATCATGTATTCCCTAAAAATATAAACTTTTTTCAAATTTAAACTGAATCACTATTCTGATTAGTTAAATTGAAAAAACATACATTTTTATGTCTTCCCATATCAATAAATAATAAACGTATCGTTTCATATATTTAAATGAAAATCATTTTCACATCAATGATCTAATATTGCCTGATGACGAGGTAGAAATCTCGAAGCATAGAAATTTCCGTGTCGCAATGTATTTTTAATTAAAAACAAACAAATTTAATTATATGCTTATATATATATATATATATATATATATATATATGTGTGTGTGTGTGTGTGTGTGTGTGTGTGTGTAGTTTATGTCATTCTCCACATTCTATAAAACTGCATGACTGTTGAATCAAATCTCATCTTCATATATGAGGAAATTGACCAGTGTTCAGTAGCATACTGAAGGACAGATATTACATAAAAGTTGAGTAATGTTTAGTTTGTTTCCAATTAATTTTTTCTTTCAAACTCTACAAGGATTTTATTTTCTTTTTTTAATCCGGGAATGTTCTGAAAAAATTCTCGGGCTGACCCACTTGCTTACGTATTTTAATGACAAATATTTGAATAATGAATTTAGGAAGTGAATCGAGCTGAAAATCTTTCAGCGCACCTACCCAAGAGCCGCATGGATAATCATCTAGAGAGAAAACCCCGTGTACATACAATGGGGCTAATAAGATCAAAAATGGACAATTACACCTACGAATGTAAACGCATTTGTACATAGACACACGTGTTGTCAGAAACCCTAAGCAGGCTGCTATCTGATCTAAAAGCAAAACAAAGATCTCTTTGAACAGACACAACAATAGCGTTCATGTCCGTTGCGTCCCAACAACACGTCTTCTATAACAGCGTTAAATAATCAGGGCTTTATAAACACTTGTGTTCAATTGTACAACCGACAGAAACTTGTATGGAAGAGAAGTGCAAAGAACTTACCATTTACGATCTTTTTCATGAACGGAACTGATTTCTTTATAAGTTTCCTTGAGTTACCTTACAATCAAAATTATTCGTTCAGAAAATTACTGACATCGGCTGAATTTATTTTATTTTATTTTTGTTATTTTTTTACAGTAAGGTTCACACTACACAAGGCCCGGAGGCCACTCCAGATAGAGGTATGTTAAGGCAGAGGTGGGCAAACTTTTCAGTGCTAGGGATGCATTAAAAAATTCACAGTTTTATAGGGACGCATAGTATATTACCCAAAATAAATAATATTTAGAATAGACAAAATAAAAAACTTTTAAAAAAAATGCAAATAATTCTTATTAATTAATATTTTAAAGAACTGTAGAAGATTCATAGAAAACGCATTTATTTGAAAAACAAAGTAACTCAGTTTAAGCTTTAAAGGGAACCTTTTTTTTATTAATAATTATTTCTAAGTAGGAGCTACACATGAAACATATTTGAAAAACAAAATAACTTTGCTTTAAGAATACATGAAATACATTTTATTTGAAAACAAAATAACTCAATTTAAAGAAGAACAAATAATTTCTCTTTAACATTTACTAACATTTGGCGGGCCGCATGAATTCTTTTGCTAGGTCGCATACGACCCACAGGCCATAGTTTGCTCACACCTGCGTTAAGGGGTAGTTTATATGAATAAGAGTTGAAGATAAGAGTTAACTCTAGACTGAAGTTAAGAGTGTTGTGATCGAGGAAACATCTTTTTGGGAGTTTGTTCCAAAGAGTAGTGGTTTTTCGGGAAGCAGCCGTTTAAGTGGATCTTACTTCCCGTCGATGAAATGCGGAGGGAGTGTGGGTGCTACTCTGTAAGTAGCATGGTGGGTCCTAGCCGAGAAGGTTAGACTTGGTGGAACTAAGGAGATGCAGTTCGTTCGAGCATTTTCCATGGTAGTAGCGATAGAGCAGTGAGAGACTCGCCACATCTCACCTGTGAGAAAGCGAGGTTGGACGGTGAATATAATTATCGTCCATCAAAGACCCGGGGTCGCGTTTAAACTCTATCAAGACTGGAAAGTGGGATCTGGGCAGCTTCCGCCTAAATATGGTAGCAGTACTCTATTTTGGGCCTGATTTGGCTCTTATAAAGATAGAGGATAGCATGAGTAGTTAGATACTTATTGGAACGGTACAGAGAGCTGATCAGTTTACCTGCATCTTTAGCGATTTCACTTGAGGTTTAGTGTGAGTTTAAAGTCCGATATCTTCTCAAGGAACGTGGCCTCTTCGAGGGGACATCCATAGCGATTATAAATGAATAACACCCTCATCATTTTGAAATCAAGATGAATGTTACAGCAACAGTTGTACACAAAAGAACCGCTGCTCAGTAGAACAGAACCTCGAAGATAGGATTCCAGGATTGTTGAAATCTTAAACTTTTCAAGTCAAGGGCCAACTTTTGTCTTTCCTACATATTCTCATGGCCTGCGCCACTTATCTCTTACGTTCACATCATACGGCAACCCTCTACCTAAGTGGCGCTTGACCCTTGTATTGGGTGTACAAAAAGTATCCGACCCTGAGATCATTTTAAAATTTTTGCCGATTAATCATTTCGAATTTGATTAAATGATTTTTATTTAGAAAAAATAGGCTCGTTTGTTATCAATAAATTAGAATCAAATAAATTAGAATCAATACTAAATTATAATTTTGATTGTTCCCTGCCATTGCATTAGATAAATAATCGACCATTCTGTTTTAGTTACAAGGAAAAGAGAAGAAAGCGATTAATCAAAGATACTGTTTTATTCTATTGAGAAAAGGAAAGCATAAATAACAAAAACGAAGGAAAGATATAAAAGAAGAATGAGGAAAAAGAGAGGAGGCGATAATGTTCTCATTTTTTACAAAGCTTCAGTCAGTTAAAGTGCCATACGTGATACACGCTTGGGCGATCATGTCTCGAAAGAGACACGACTGACTGGGCAGAAGGTTATCCCGCAGTAGGTTGCCATTGCTTTCTGCGGTAGACTGGTTGCCGACCAAGGCTATAGAACCCAATCTGTCCTGCTATTTAACCCATAACTGGAAGGAAGAGACGGATTAATACCTTTCCCAGGGGTATTTGCGCGTAAGTGAATACAATGGATTCAACTGGAATTCGAACTCGGCTCCCCGATTTCTCATTCCGAGCCGATATCCACTGTACCACAACGCACATCCTTCACTAAACTAAAAGACATTGTCAGTTTTGAAACTTTTAAAACTTACTTCTTTAAATAATAACCCGTATTCACATTACTTACATTGTTCGGACTGTTGCCCTCATCTTTACTGCCATATACACTATGTTTCGACCGGTGTACGCTTTGGCTTTCTTCAGGTATTTGGTATTTCGAACTGAACCAATTATGGCCCTGCGTTGATTAGATCCAGTGACTTGACTCAAAGAGTCGTTAGTTCAATACCTGGCTACAGCAGTAGTGGACAAATAAATTAGACAGTTGAGTTAACGAGCGATAATTAAAACATCCGGAAATAATATTGCTCATGGAACGAGAACAGTATATCCCAGTGATCGAAATTCCAATCACCTGAAGAAGCGCGGAGTGTACAACGACCGAAATGTCGTGAATATGGCAATAAAGATACGGAACAGTGTAAATAATGTACATACTACCTCATCTCAGAAATATAGACAAATAACCCGTTAAAATTAATAAGCTCAAAAATTGTCCACGGTTATTTTATGGTTGTGGAACTCGCTATGATTTTATTCAATCATTAACTTAAGAATTATGAAGCACCAGTAAATTAAAATAGGAAACCTGTGAAAATTTTATCAGGAAGCGCCAGGATTTTTTTATGTCCATAAAATACAAAGGAGGATCTGTAACGTGGTTGATACTGACTTGGCAGACCGGCTGCAACTACTCTCTCACCGGCGTGATGTGGCTTCCCTGTGCCTCTTCTACAAGTACTTTCATGGCTTCTGCTCCGATGAGCTTAGATCTCTGGTGCCGCCTAAGCATGAATTTACACGAGATACTAGATTAGCAACTAGGTCCCACCCTTTTACAGTTAAACAAATAAGATGTAACCGTAAATTCTACTCCAACAGCTTCTTTTCTCGTGCTTCCCGCCTGTGGAACTCCCTTCCACAAGTTTGCTTTCCCGACAGCTACAATCTCCAGGTGTTTAAATGTAGGGTCAATAGACACCTCCTATCACACTAATTCCCAATTATTCTCAGAACACTCTCATCTACCCAACCCTCATTCTCTGTATCCTTACCCGCCTATCACCCACCCTCTGACATTTCCTATATTTAATCATCCTTTCTCCACTCTATGTAGCCCCCTGCGCAGTAGTGGCAGTTACATGCCTTGCTCGGGGTGAAACGCTTATAAAAAAAAAATTAAAAAAAAATTATTTATACTTTCTTAGGATGACATTTGTGTAAATATTCAGTCAACCGCAACTAATCATCTAAGGTTCCTTTGGTGTCGATAAAAGGCCTTTTCCGTAGGTTTTGTATCTCATTCCAAATTATTTAGATTCGATGGTTTCCGTTTCTGAACAGTAATTTTCCATTCTTATCACAAATGTCTGCTTCACTAATTGAGAAGGCCACTCCACTACGCTAACCTTCAGTCAATTAAGTGCCATACGTGATATACGCTTGGGCTATCATGTCTCGAAAGAGACATGCTAAGTGGACAGAAGATTTTCACGAAGTAGGTTGCCATTTCTTTCTGTGGTAGACTGGTTGCCAACCTAAGCTATAGAACCTAATCCGTCCTGCTATTTATCCCATAGCTTAGAGGGAGAAGAGATGGTTCATAACTTTCCGAAGGTTATTTGCGCGTAAGTGAATGCAACGAACTCAACTAGAATTCAAACTCAAACCTAATTCAAACGCTCACCTTAGTCACCTTAAACCATTCATTTATTATTCTTCATGAACCATTCCGACAAGATTTTCGAAAGATGTTTTCGGGCTGTTGCCTAAATTGAGTTTTGTCTCACGGCATATCAACCTCTGTGGGTTATTTAATGCCAGAAAGACGGGGTTTTAAGGTATGTTTGAAATGTTTCGTTATGAGAAGTTTACTTTAGTCAGATTTTGATTAATTTTTTTTTATTTTAGAAAACTGAAGATGTCTTCTAGTTTTGTATTAAAAAATTTATTGCTGGTGATATTTTTTTCCTTCAAAAATGTATATTTTTCTATAAAAGTCTATTTCTTTGTATATATTTCTATAAAACTTTATGTCTTTGTATATATTTCTATAAAAACATATTTTTATACATATGTTTCTATAAAAGTTTATTTTTATATTTTCTTATTTTTTTAATCCCAGTTTGTAGTTTAAATATTTGCCCATAGCTGGGACCCTAACAGGTGCTACCATTCCGGATTAGGGTGTACCTGGGAACAACAGCAATTAAGAGGTGGTTCTATTTTCTTCACAACCTCCCAATTAGAGGCCTTGTTGTCGGAAGCAGTTTACCGTCATACCCAGAACCGCCTAAAATGAATACCAAGGGTAAAAGGTATTTCCGAAAGAATCTACTAATATTTTAGCAATTACTTTTCCACTTTATGAGTTTTAATGGTACCTGATGAGCTAAAGTAACCCTATGCAATGATAAAACCCTAACCATGTGTTGTTGTTGTTGCGGCTTTTGACATCGTGTGCTGTGTTTATTTTTCTAAAAGCCCACTGTCGTTGTCTATGTTCTAAAAGTTCAAATTTGTTTTATCTGACGAAATATCTATTCCAGTAACGAAACTAAACCAAAAATGTTAGCAAATGCTAAAACGAACCATTTCGTATGTGCTTCCATCAATAGTAGCTTTTTTCGTAGAATCCGTTCCGTGTTGATCTAATAGATTGTTGACACGTTTGCATCTGCTCCAACATTCTTCAGGATACATTCTTCGCCTGGATATTATTTACTCTCGATTTCAAGTTGACTGAGATTTCCCTTGGGACTTTAATCACCTCTCATGCTGAATTCTCCTTTAGAAACACCAAATCTTACAAGCGTTTCTATACTATCAATTAATTTGTATTTTTGAACGATTGATAACAGTGGAAACGGGGTGTGACACAGTTACTTACGATGACAATTAACACAAAGCAAGTAATCAACAGTCCAGAAATTTATTATTAAAATGGTTCTGTTCAAGCGATAGAAACAATTCTAATGTATTAAGTCTGTAACTGCATCCTGGATAATATTTTTTCTCATTCCGCTTTCATAGTCACCTTATTGCCACCCTATATCCTATAGCCCATAGCTCAGAGGTAGAATCGCCGACTGACGCCAATTCGGTCGGGTTTCAATCCTGGGTAAAAAGCAATCGGATGTCTAACCGTGCTGATGATACATCGAAATAAATCTGTCTGCGGATGACTATTTACGCTCTCACGCCCTGATTGAGAGCACTCTGGAAGAATGGTAGACTTTGAAAAAACAGTAGCTACTCAAGCATTTACACATCGCTCATTCAGTGATGAATTAGAACACTCTAGCTATTGGCGTATGATACATCATGCGCTAAAAGTCTGCCTCCTTCTACCCATAGCTCAAAGGTAGAATCGCCGACTGACGCCAATTCGGTCGGATTTCAATCCTGGGTAAAATGCAATCGGATGTTAACCGTACTGATGAGCTGTGATACGGCGAAACAGATCTGTCTGCGGATGACTTGATATTGTCACCCGCAGACAGATTGCTTTTTACCCAGGATTGAAATCCGCCCGAATTGGCGTCAATCAGCGACTCTACCCGTGGGCTATGGGCGTTCGGTGGAAGTAGGCAGACTTTTTAGCGCATATCATTATCCGCGCCCAATAGCTAGAGCGCTCTAATTCATTTCACTGAATGAGCGATATATATATATATAGTATATTAGGTAGCGAGTATAAATCCAAACTTTCGTATAAGATATTGCGTATGAGGATGGTTATTCTAGATAAACTGTATTGTTAATTTGTTCAAGTACTTTGACAGTTTCAGTCCTTTTCAAGAACCAATGCGGTGTCTTTGTGGTAACCAACATTTCATTGTCTACATCATGGTATTTTTGGGGAAGTTTGAGATATTATTCGGTGATGTCGTGTGTAACGGTCACTTGGTGGTTGCACCAAAAACGATGTGTTCTTTACTTATTCTATTAATCTTCAAGGATTTCAATCCATACATTCAACTTATATATATATATATATATATATAAAGAACGAGGTATATAATTGCAACGTTCAAACACATTAATCTAAAACAGGGCTCAATATAAAAATAGAGTAATAAATATTTATTATTTAACTTTTACATTAGAACATGCAAATAAATACTACAATAGTTTTGCTTCGACACTTAAATTTTTCACTGTCAATTCATTTGTTTCAATGCCGTATAAGCATGAAACAGACTGTCGCCATTGGGTGTTGACTTCACTCTTATATTTCCATAAGCCCTGTCCCTGATATTGAGCACTTTTACCCATAAATATCCGTCAGTCAGTTCAGTGCCAACATTATACACACTTGGGCGATCATGTCTAGAAAGAGACATGACTAACTGGGCAGAAGATTTTCCCGCAGTAGGTTGCCAATTTTTTCTGTGGGAGACTGGTTGCCAAACAAGCCTACAGAACCCAATCTGTCTTGTTGCAGACCCGTAGCAGGAGGGAAAATAGACAGCTTAATGCGTTTTCCAATGGTATTTGGAGGTAAGTAAATGTAAGGAACTCGACTAGAATTCAAACTCGACTCTCCGATTTCTTGTTTCGAGCCAATATTCACTGCAACACAACGTGCGCACAACACGTATTGTATTGATTATACAAACATATCAATACGTACAATAGTTACTGTATACCTACATTTGCAGCCCCTGTATGTACGGAGGAATTTGCACCCCCAAATATCCACTTAATGAAGAAAAATGCGCAAAATCTTCTAATATCTCAATTTTTTCGAGGATAGACGATAAAACATAAAGCGTAGAAAAGCGATAAAAACAAAAAAAGAAAAAGAAAATATAAATGGCGACAACGAACTAAAGACATCAGAAGTCTATGTTCTTTGCCGCCAGGTGTGCGTGTTTTTGGAGACATGTACTAGAGAGAGAGGGAGGGGGAGGAAAAAGCAGGGAGGGGAGAAGAAGGTGGACGGAATGAGAGTAAGATTACTTTTATGTTAAGAAACTGTGAAGAAAAATTTGCCACCACTTTGACGAGTGTCCATGTGCGATTGTGCGTACATCAAAGCGGCAGCATTCGTGTGGATGAGTACACATGTATACGCACTAGCGTGTGTCCATGGTTCTTTTTCATATGCATGCGTGCGTCTGTGTGTGCCCAATAATCTTGGGACACAGGACTAATCGATTAACGCAGAAGTTGATAACAGCGGGGAAGAGGAAAAAGGGTAAAGAAAAGAGGGTTAAAAGAAAGAGAGCGAGCAAACAAACAAGACAGAATGAAAAAAATAAAGAGATATAAAAAGCTACTGTATTTAGAACCGGGAATAATATGAAGACTAATATTAGTAACTGTAGTAGTAGTAGCAACAGTAGTAGTATTAGTGAAGCAATAGCTTGAATACTACTATTAATAATAATAGTGGAGATATACGTGAAATAATAGTTATAAATAATAATAATAATAATAATAATAATAATAATAAAGGCTTTATTCTTGCAGTACAAGACCAAAGTCTTTTCACTAGCAACTTTCAGGCAAATATTATGCATAATAATATGGATCCAAAATGCAGGTTTTGTGATAAACACCAAGAAACAATAGACCACCTAATCTCAGGCTGTTCTGTGCTTGCCCCAAATGAATATAAAAATCGCCACGATAGAGTGGGGCAATATTTACATTGGACAATGTACAAACACTATGGAAAATCTGTGAACAAACACTGGTATGAACATCACCCAGCACCGGTTACAGAAATAGAAGATGTCACCATTCTATGGGAGTACACCATCTACACAGACAGAAAAATTGAAGCAAACAGGCCAGACATTATTGTTAAAAACCAGAAAGAGAAAACTTGTCTGTTAATTGATATGGCTTGTCCAGCGGATTGTAACATAGCAACCAAGGAATTTGAAAAACTGTCAAAATATAAAGACCTGAAAATTGAAATAGAAAAAATGTGGAAATTGAAAACAAGAGTTGTGCCAGTGATAGTAGGTGCACTTGGAATGATAAAAAATGGAACAAAACAGCACATTGAAAGAATCCCTGGAAACCCCAGCTTAAGAGATATACAAAAAATTGTCTTATTAAGTACAGCCCACACATTAAGGAAAACTTTATCTATGTAACGCTAGGGATGATAGGGAAGATAGAAAAAACATGAAATGGAGCCATAACAACACGCCACGACCTGCCTTAGGTCTCCCCGCAGACTTGGTTGGTAGTGAGACCAAAGTAGAAATCGAGATATGATGAAACATGACATAATAATAATAATAATAATAATAATAATAATAATAATAATAATAAATGAAATATAGCCCTAACAACACACCACTACCTTTCTTAGGTCTTTTTACAGACTTGGTAGGTAGTGTTACCATAGTAAATATCGAAATATGATACTACTACTACTACTACTACTACTACTACTACTACTAATAATAATAATAAATGTATCAAAATATAAAGACCTGGAAATTTAAATAGAAAAATGTGGAAACTGAAGACAAAAATAATACTAGTGATAGTATATTGTAATGATAAACCATGAAAAAAAGAAAAAAAAAGCAGATTGAAAGAATTCCTAGAAACCCCAGCTTAAGAGATTATATAAAAACTTGTATTTGTCTATATTTCTGAGATGAGGTAGTATTTACAGTATTTACATGATTCGGACTATTGTTCTCATATTTGTTGCCATTTGTTCGACGTTTCGGCCGTTGTACGTTCCGGCCTTCTTAAGGACACATGGCTCACTGCATATAGACGTTGGTTAGTTCCTGTGAACAGTGGACAGATAGATACATCTTCATTAAGAAGAAATAATAATAATAATAATAATAATAATAATAATAATAATAATAATAATAATGGTTACGTAGTGCAGGGTTCTAAAACAGAAGGTTTTATTCTTGCTCTATAGAACCAATGCTTGCTAACTAGAAATTAGCAAGCACGTATACTGAAAAATTGCAAGATGTGGCTGATTGTTTTGTGCATATTCTTTTTCTTTATCTTTGCTGAATGTTTGACTGACAAACAAAGACATAACCTATGTTGCGAAACAATCTCTACTGCATTTACAATTAGGAGAAACGATGCATTCCAAAAGCTAAGCAGAGTATTGAGAGACAGGAAAATTTCGTTGGAAATAAAGAAAAGAGTACTGGACTGCTTTCCTCTAATATGGCAGTGAATGTTGGACACCCTCCTCAAAAATGAAAGAGAGACGCGAAGCAACAGAAATAAGGTTCTACAGAAGGACGCTGGGGATACCATGGAACGAACATGTAAGCAACGACAAGGTTTTGGAGAGAATGGAAACGAAAAAGAAACATACTTAACATCAGGAAGAGACAGCTGGAATTTCTGAGACACACAATGAGGAAGGAGAGCTTGGAGAATCTAATACTCACAGGGCGGATAGAGGGAAAGAGAGACAAGGGAAAACAGCGTTTGACATACTTGATGGGCTTAAGCAAATGGATTGCGGCGCAGGGATTGAGAGTGATAGCAGGACAAAAGGTATTATTAACTACAGGGAGAAAGAAGATGTGGAGAGTTATGATCGCTGACGTCCTGAAGAAAAGAAAAAGAACAAGAACAAGACTGGCACTAGGAGCATATACAATCATTTTAGATTAAAAGTTAAAGAATTATTTATTTTGGTACGATCATTTTTTAAGATCTGTCTTAATTCGAAATTGAACAGAAAATCCTCAGATCTTGATAAAATGAGCATGTTCAGGCCCTACTGAAAAAAGAGATATATATTATGAAACTACTGCTTGTTCTTCCTCCATGTGCCGTGTCCTTTCAAGTCGTAAACGCTTATGGCTCTCCACTACTTTCAATTCTTTGTAGCCCATCGTAATGTTTGTCTAGTATCTAGACCTTATGAATTTAAGCACAATGCTAGATTGGCGGAAAGGTCTCATCATTTCAGAGTTGAAATGGCTATATATAAACGTAAGTTCTTGCAAAATCTTTCTTCTGTTGCACTTCATATTCTTGGAATTCTCTTCTGGCTTCTTGCTTACGGTTAATCTATCCCACTCTTTGCTCTGTCAACCATTTACACAAGGTCGTCAGGTAGTTTACTCGCTGTTTTATCCTGTCTTTCTTCTCTTCAATATTTTCTGTGAGTATCAAATTTTCAAAACCTTCCTTCTTTATTTATATATTTCAGAAATATCAACTCCTTTTTGTCCTTTTTGTTTTCTACTTTTTACTCCCTCATGACTGACATGATCTGTCTATATTATTCTCAGCGTTCTTCTCTAGAACGACATCATTGTTGTCACAACGTCCCTCTTCATCTGTGATGAAAATGCCTAGCATTCACGGTGGACAGTTATATACTTAGAGATTCTTGACAAAATCTAAAAATGAATCTGCAATATTATTGGAAATCTTGGCTGCAGTCACTTTCCCATCGTCATAACATAGCTTCCATCTGCCCTTCTTCTCTTCAATATAACTTTGATAACTTCCCTCTGTCTTTTCTAAAAATATTTTCACGGTAATTGTTCTGATGAATTTTCCTCTATTTTGTTTAGCTTCTTGTATATAAATTGTATTCATTGTAATTATTCATTAGGTTTTCATTTTTAAATGTCGTTATTTTTATTCCCTATCTCTCACAGACAAACTACACATATGATAACTACTTAGGACTTCATAGAGACTCTGAGGTATTATGGTGACTGTAATAATAATGGTAAGTAAGAATGTGTTGCTTTGGTGTAAAGAATTCTGTGGCGTATTTGAGTCAGTGATTGTGGTTAGCTAAATTTAAGAAATTATTGATATTGATATTTAAGACATATTGAAGACCAGTCTTTACCTCATTTTTCTTACCACATTTTTGTGTTACTCAATATAAATATTACTTTCCTCTATAGTATCTAGACCTTATGAATTTAAGCACAATGCTAGATTGGCGGAAAGGTCTCATCATTTCAGAGTTGAAATGGCTATATATAAACGTAAGTTCTTGCAAAATCTTTCTTCTGTTGCACTTCATATTCTTGGAATTCTCTTCTGGCTTCTTGCTTACGGTTAATCTTGATACTCAAGAATTTAAATGCAATACCAATCGTGATCTTCTGTCTTCTTAAACCCTGTCTTTTTCCTTAATAGTGTTTTTTTCTCCTTATATTTTATAAATTTTTTTCTCCTTATATTTTATAATTCTCAGTAATACCATGTGTCTTGGTAGCTTTATTGCCTCGCTTGGGGTGAAATGATTAATAAAATAATCTCTGCCATATAGGAGGATCAACGTTATATGGCAGTTCAGTATTTTTTTCTTTGTATCTAAAAAATTTTCTCGTTTCTTAATATTTGTGAACCTCCAAATTCTGCTACTAAAAACACTAATTATTTTGTATGCAAGCTTACATAGAATAGATTCTGAGGAAGGAAAATGAAGTTTATTTGTCAGGTATGGTTACGAATATAAGCAAAAAAATGCACAGATTCAAGCTGACACAAAGAATGACATTTGTTATAAATCAATGCCTCATTACGATGAATGAATTACAGGTCGTCATCGACTTATAACCTGCGCGACTTAACAATGTTCAACTTTACGACTACGACCATGAGGGAGTCCGCGTCTGGCAGTATTAGTGGTTCCCAACTTGGTGTACAACGATTTCCGATCCAATTTCCGCCAGCGTGAGCATTCCCTCGTGTTTTATAACTAAAATGGTTTCTGTTTTTTTTTTTGTTTTTTTTTTGTGGCTGTATTTTGGTCTTTCGCATGTGCAGCAAAAATTAAAGCCACTGTACTGTAGTGTGGATGTGCGTTGTAGTGCAGTGGATATCGACTCCGAACGAGAACTCGGAGAGCCGAGTTCGAGTCCCAGTTGAATTCGTTGCATTCCCTTATGCGCAAATACCTTCGGGAAAGGTATTAATCTGACTCTTCCCTCCAGTTATGAGTCACAAGACAGGACAGATTGGGTTCTATTGCCTTGATTGGCAACCAGTTTACCGCAGAAAGTAATGGCAACCTACTGCGCAAAAATCTTAGGTCCATTCAGTCATGCCTTTCGAGACATGATTACCCAAGCATGTATCACGTATGGCACTTAACTGTACTGTAGTATACAGTATTTGACTTGAACCTGGTGAGCGTAAAATAAGAAACAAAACAATGTAGAGGGTATCAACATGTTATCAAACAAAGAAACGGTAAAAATATAAAAAATACAATAATGCCTAAAGAATGATAAAACGATTGCAAAATTAATTACAGGCCTACTTACGGTCAGATCGCTTTACGACCTGTCAGCCTTAACCAATCGTGGTCATCAGGTGCATACTACTTCCGCCTCTCCACCGAAGTTTACTGTAACCCTCACTATCTTATCATCATTTGCGTTTTATTGTTCTGTCTAGATTTATATACATTACAAATTAAACTAAACACGACTGACTTATTAATGAAAAATTTTCACGGGTTTTGACGTTTTTCTGGGATGTTTTTTTTAAATTTATGAACTCTTTTTTTGCTCATGCTAAGCCTCGAAAAACACGATATAAAATTCACATTTTTTTATACGTAATGTTGAATGTGCTAAAATTAATCTTTTTTTTAACGAGAAAATCATAAATTGAAAATTGTTGCAAAGCATTGTTAATTTATTTAAGATGAAATGATCTATTATGAAACGTCTCTAATCTCTATTTACATTGTATTTATTTGCAATTTTTCTAGTTGAATTGTTAACCTATTCTGCATATGATCCACTAATGTACATAATCAGGTTACTATATAATTTGTATTTATATGAAAATTTAGTTGTGACATAGTGGAGACCGTATCATAGATTTGATGGCGGGGTGGGGCAGTATAATGGATTCGAGAGGAGATACAAGGCCCTTGCAACAGTTGTGGTGGTCTAAGTCAACGACGTCCTGTATAAGGAATTTACGAAGGAAATCAGTTGGAAGCCGAAATGGCAAGAAAGACTTTCATACTGTTGAAGAAAAAATGGATCAAATAAATCTATATGAAAAGAGATTTTGCAATGATATTTGTAACCCTTTTTTTAAATGATAGCTGTCAAGAGACATTCGACCCGGTTACCTGCCTGGAATATTATACATTCGTATAAAGAAAGAAATCGGCAATATAGGGGCTGTGCTGAAGGGCAACCTAACTTGCCAAAACCTGAAAAAACATCATTTTCTTGTTCTGATTGAGAACAATTCAGTACCAACTCGCTGGCAGAGCATTAAATCACATGTAATCGTGACTGATGGATCGAATGTACTGTTCTCGTTCAAAATGTTGATCATGTCAGATTATGTAATTACAGAAAACTAAGTATGGTCTGCGCAGCAGAGCAGCAGTATAAACCTCAGATTGGCTCTATGAGTGTTTAAGAAACACAAATAAGCCTAAGTAAGCAGCTGCAACAGAGATTAGCTAGCCACACAGACATTAGTATATATATATATATATATATATATATATATATATATATATTCATTTGGAAATGAGTTATTTCCGTGACCTAGGTTTCAACCGTTCGGTACCGTGCGATTTACAATAGCTGATTTTACCTTTTTTCAAATGTTCGAACACGGATTATTTACGTTTGAAAAACGGTTAAACCAGTTGTACTGGTGTGCGTTGTGGTACAGTGGATATCGGCTCGGAACTAGAAACCGGGGAGCCGAGTTCGAATTCCAGTTGGATCCATTGTATTCACTTACGCGCAAATATCCTTGGGAAAGGTATTAATCCGTCTATTCATACCAGTTATGGGTTAAATAGCAGGACAGACTGGGTTCTATAGCCTTGGTCGGCAACCAGTCTACCGCAGAAAGCAATGGCAACCGACTGCGGGATAATCTTCTGCCCAGTCAGTCATGTCTTTTTCGAGACATGATCGCCTAAGCGTGTATCACGTATGGCACTTAACTGACTGACACAGTTGTATTAAAAATAATACAATTATATTGTAGAACTTTTGAATATTTTTCATATATATATATATATATATAAGAGGCAACGGAAAAATAAAATGTCAACAAATTAATAAACAGTTCACTTCGACCATTTTATGGTCATCTTCAGGAATAATAAAAGACAGATGGGTTCACCTATCGTCCGATTCACACTCCTTTAAGATCTTTTGAACAAGAGTAGTGATTTATCCCTTTTTTCCTGTTCAAGATTAGATTTTCAGTTTCTTCTAAACTATGTTCATTCTCTTTTCTCGCAGTAACCTCCTAGGGTCTTAGTGGCATTATCGCCTTACTTGAGGTGAACTGATTTAAAAAAAGAAAAAATAGATAGAGAGATAGATAATGAAAAGACTGAGATAGATAGATAAAAAAAGAGAGAAAGAAGGATGAAAGAATGTATTACAATTTGTTAAAATATAAATTCATATATTTATGAAGATATGCCTTTTTATTTCAACAATCATTACATTAACAGCTTTGCTCATCTTATGACAATGAAATCTCGCTCAGTCATACGAAAGCAACATTTCTATTCTCGCACGAAGCTCGTCAAAAATCGTACTTGAGAGAGACAAAAATATTGTTTGTTATCAGAGTATTATGGTGAGAATAAGAAATAATTAAAGTTTAATATAACGCTTTCAATATGTTTGCAAAGCATTATCTCTGGAACTTCAGGTGATAAAAAAATACAACAACAAAAAAATATATATATTTAAACATCATCATCTTTCTTATCAATGCATTTAATTCAGTCTATCATCATTCATCAGTTCAACCGCAGTCAAGATGACAGGGTCATTTTGATTGCTGCATGCTATGTGCTTCGCCAGGGCTTTTGAATCCCATTTTGAATTCCGAGTTATCATTCTCCCAAACTGGTTGCCAACCAAAGACGTAGAACCCAGTCTGGCCTACTATTTAACCCATAACTGGGGGACAGAGAAGAGATAAATTCTTATTTGCGTTAAAGTGAATATAGTGAAACTCAACTAGAATTCGAACTTGGTTCAGCTGAGTACTCTTTCCGAGTCGTTAACCACTGCACCCGTCAATCAGGCTATTAACTGCTTAGATCAAATATTATAAAAATGCAACTTCCAAATAAAAATCAGCTGCTAACTGCGTGTTAGTCTACGAACATAGATCCACCCTCCGATCGTTCTAAGATAATATATTTACTAGCTTCAGCCACTACATCAAGCTGCAAGTAGTAACTGACGTACTAATTTTGCAAGTATTATACTAATGACCAGAAAGAAGAGTAAGTTTTTCCACTAGTTTGAAATCAAATATTGTATTATACTTAAGTATGTGGTGTCTGGAATTGTATTCATTTTGGGTCTCAGTAAATTTTTTTACCAATTGAGCCAAGCCCATCACGAGTAACAGAGTGTATATATATTAATATAAATTCAAGTATGGCCCTTCAAAATGACCCCCACCCAGTTCTAAAGCTTCTCGATTTTCCTTTTCTTTTTTAAAGTAAGAAAAAGAATGAAGAAGTTAGTTTTAAAGGGTGGTTTGAAAAAAGAAAATGGCTGCTTAGTTTTTGTTCTCGAACATTCCCGCCCCGCCCTGTAGTAAAAAAATCAAACAACAAAACAAAAAAATCTAAAGTAGAAAACAAAGACGAAGAAGAAAAATAGAGCGGACGAAAGAACTTAGAAAAAAAAGAGGCGCTGAAGAGAAGGTGGGATGGGAGATGGTGCGCATGAAAACCAGCTGAAGTAACATGACATCATCATCGTTATCATCAACATCTTCATCAGCAGCAGTAGTAGCAGTAGCAACAAGAAGAGGAAGAGGGGGAGGAGGGAGGCTAAAGAAGACGTATAATCAGCTGTTTTAATTTGAACGGGGAGCGCGGCTGGACGGGTTGGTGCGTATTTGACGACCGCACACTCCCTGACACACACACACACACACACACACACACACACACACACACACACACACACACACAGAGAGAGAGAGAGAGAGAGAGAGAGAGGAGTGAGAGAAAGATAGAAACTTGTTTAAAAATAGCTGGAATACTGAAAATACATAATTTAAACAAGTACATTTACAGTACACGTATATACGCACAATATCCTTCTTTCTTTCTCTCTCTCTCTTGCTATATATGTATATATATTTTTTCTAAACATATACAGTTAAATATAACAGACAATGAATGTCTGTTATGTCTAATCATGAGCCGTTCTAAACATCGTATTTTAGCTTTAATTTCAGGTAAAAATAAATACAAAAGTTGTCCAACATTTGGATTTTTTTTTATTATGCTGATTCTAAGATTTCAGAGAGATTACAGGGACGTTAACATAAAGACATCCACTATCAAAGATGATTTTATCTTGTGATGACATAAAACATTGCTATGCGACATATGTGTGTGTGTGTGTGTGTGTGTGTGTGTGTGCGTGTGCGTGCGTGCGTGCGTGCGTGTTAGGTGAAGCGAGGAGAAGACATTGTAAACCTTACAAATATGCATCGCATTTTGCACATATTGTTTTCATAGCACAAGTTAATTTATTCAATAAAATAGTTATTGGCTTCAACCAAGGCCTCTAGATAACTACGGAATCTCTTGCAACTCTTCTGGACGGTCTCCTTGCTTAAAGTGGTGAATGCTGCCATAATTCTTACCTTCAGTTCATCTTTGGTATTACAAGGAGTTTTGTTAGTTTCTCTTTTAATTGTGTCTCATAATAATCATGAGGGTTGCATTCTAGGGTGTTAGATGGCCAGATGTAAGGGGTTATGGAGTCGCATAAATTGTCTGACAGCATTCACTTTGTTCTTCTGCTTGTGTGGCATGGTGCAGGGTCATGTTGTCAGACATAGAACCACTCTCTTGATTCAGGGTAGCATTATCTCCTCAAGGAACTTGATGTAGGACTCCACGTTGAAGCTTAGGCCCTCACCAACAATTTCAGGAGTTCTTCTCCTAATCAAAACAATCAGAGTAAGTTTTCCGATCTGCAGTACCTTCGTAATCATCATTAGACTCATCCAACTCTTTCCGAGACCGTTGCATTATTCTCAGATTGACACTCAAGCCCTATAAAATGTTTGTATTGAAGCTTCCGGTGCGAATGCCAAGCAGTACAACATGTCGTTTCTAAACTTCTGTCGGGGTGAATTCCATCATGATACTGTTTTTCTCACAGACGTTGCCCAACTTATCTTAGTATAATGTGTAGTTGAAAAAAATTAAAATGCGCAAAATTAAAATATAAATTTGTTAAAATTTACACATCGCACTCTGTATATATATATACTAGCAGTATAGCCCGGCGTTTCTCGGGTGTAATGAAAGCTTTAAAACTAATCCATGGTTTTGGAGCTAAGTCTCTTTGGACGTTGGCACGAAAGACTAAAAAGCAATAGTTAAAGCGAAACCGTAGACTGAAAGAAAAATGAATGGATGTAAGTAAAATTTTGATTTCCTGGTATCGATATCAAATTTTCTGCACTATTGTAAGAACTGCAACCTTGAAACTTCTGAATATCGTTTCTTTTGTCTTTGTCTATGAGTGTATCAAATATGATTAAAATCGAACCACTCCTTCTATAACCCGATTTTTTTTTATTATCGATTTTCGATATTTATCGGGGGTACTTTGACACAAAACCTAGCTAAGAACACTCGCAGACGCTTATAGTACAACTGTGTAAATTTTCAAGAAAATCGGTTCAGCCGTTTCGGAGTCTATAGGTAACGGACACACACACACACACACACACACACACACACACACACACACACAGACAGACAGACAGAATTCCATTTATAAATAAGTTTATATAAATATATACGTGTGTGTATTAGATCAAATGAGTAGAAGACATTGCAGTAAATCTTACAAATATGCCTTGCGTCAAAACCATTTACACACACACACACACACACACACACACACACATACACACACACACACATGTATGGACCTGGAATGGAAATAGTATATACCTCGCACTCATACATACACATATGCAATGTTACATACACGCATTCAGCAATCAGGAACTCCTGTATATATTCAATGACACAAATATGTACACCAATAAATGCGTAACCTATTATTGATAAAAAACAAACATTCATTTTTGTTTTATTTTATATTATTTTTTTACTATATCGAAAGCCGACTTATAACTCTGTCAAGTTACTGACTTATTGATCCAAACTCGTACAACTTATTCTTTGTTAGGGTAAACACACACACACACACACACACACACACACACACACACACACACACACATATATAAATATATATATATATATATATTGTATATTTGGGTAGCAATCTCTCTTTTATACAGATGTTATTAAAAATGACAGACAAGGTATTATAGTTAAGTTTTTTTTATGTAATTTTTCATGTGATTTTACGATTTTTTCTTTTCAATACATAAATAATATAAAAATTGTCCGAATGCTTTCGGCTATACTTTTAGTCATTTTCGAGAGTGAATGTTATACACAAACACACACACACATATACACACACTCTCTCTCTCTCTCTCTCTCTCTCACACACACACATATACACTCACTCTCTTTCTCTCTCACACACACATATATACTCACTCTCTCTCACACACACACATATACACACACTCTCTCTCTTTCTCTCTCTCTCTCTCTCTCACACACACACACACACACATATATATATATATATATACTAAATTACTCTTGGATTGTTTATATATTTTTTAAAAATTGTAATGCACATATGAATACCAAGCATACCCAGATGAATGACTTCACACTTTCAGTCACAGACCTAAACAACGACTTGCCCCCCATATACATACACACATACACATATACGTACACACAAGAATACAAATTGCATAAACAAATACTCTGTGTATGATGTACAGCATAACAACAACAACAACAACAACAACAATAATGATAATAATAATACGAAAATCATGTGAGTAAAATTCTTGGACACATCAGTACCTAAGAATTACAAAATATTACTTTGTGCAGAATTGCACATATAATCCGTAAAACCTTGACCCTGTTTCCTTGACCTTCACTAATTGGGCCTATCCCTTCAGGTTTGGTACCTTGTGCATCTTTATTCACGATTAGTATTAGTGGGAAAGCATCACAGCCAGGTGTCTGGAATTTTTTAAAGTTTCAAGCATAAAGCAATTAATGCAACGTGGACGCCGCTTCTTGATACTTGGAAACATTATCATTCAAGCATTCTGTGCCTAGCACCTAAATCCTCACCTGTAACCTCGTCATGTTTAAACGACATAATAATAATAATAATAATAATAATAATAATAATAATAATAATAAATGTGGAAATTGAAAACAAGAGTTGTGCCAGTGATAGTAGGTGCACTTGGAATGATAAAAAATGGAACAAAACAACACATTGAAAGAATCCCTGGAAACCCCAGCTTAAGAGATATACAAAAAATTGTCTTATTAAGTACAGCCCACACACTAAGGAAAACGTTATCTATGTAATGCTGGGGATGATAG
Source organism: Ascarosepion bandense (assembly GCA_037127315.1). Lineage (NCBI taxonomy): Eukaryota > Metazoa > Mollusca > Cephalopoda > Sepiida > Sepiidae > Ascarosepion > Ascarosepion bandense. Next base: position 1,540,317 of record JBBBDQ010000369.1, read on the forward strand.
GGAAGATAGAAAAACATGAAATGGAGTCATAACAACACGCCACTACCTGCCTTAGGTCTCCCCGCAGACTTGGTTGGTAGTGAGACCAATGCAGAAATCGAAATATGATGAAAAATGACATAATAATAATAATAATAATAATAAGTAACTTAAAACTACGATTATTTCTGTTGTGATAGAAGGAGACTGAAAATGATCTATGTTCCTGCACACATCAGTATCTCTGAGCTACAAAATATTATTTTGCGCGGAATTGCACATATAATCCGTAAAACATTCTCCATCTAAACTAAACGTCTTAAATGTGCATAGATATCTCTCTCCCAGTGTCCTTTTGATACGTAGACCCCCAAATGGGGCTTCGTAATTAGACACTTAAAATTACTCTCTGGCAAAATGATACCACGCTTAGATAATAATAATAATAATAATAATAATAATAATAATAATAATAATAATAATAATAATTGTCGACATAGCAGTCCATGCAGATTGTAAGGTATCTTTAAAGCTCTTTAAAAACATCTCCAGAAAACTATCAAAATACAAGGATCTTGAAATGGAAATCTCAGAAATGTGGCACATGGGACATGAATAATTCCAGTTGTAGTTGGAGCCCTCGAATTAATTGAAAAATATTCCGATCGACCCATTGAAGGGATCTCTGGTAGTCCACACCTTAGAAAAATACGAAAAATTGTACTCACAAGTACAGCTCACGCATTACGAAGAGTTTTGAACACCTCGATGTCTTGTCTTGCTAGAACCTATTACAATAGAGTAGTGAGTGGGGTACCCTATACTTTCGGCCTTGTGTCACATCAAAGCGGTGTTTAGAAAATCAACATTACGAAGAGCTTTATATCTGTGTAAAATGTGTGTGATCTTCTTTTGTTTGCTTTTTACAAAAATGATCACGAAGCCATTTCTGACCTTAGGTCTCTGGCTGGGACCCGGAAGTAATAATAATAATAATAATAATAATAATAAAACTAATAATAATAATAATAATGCCCCGGTGCTTTATCAGATATGGTTGCCATGTTTTCTGATCTTAACTGATTAGTGGTATTAGCATTTATATGTTTTGTCTTAGTGAATTAAGATGGACTATAATAAGTGCCCCATTCAGTATCATATTGCGAAGGTTAGTTTTTTGGTGTTGGAAATGTGGGAGCTATAGTGACTTCGCAGTTACATCTAGTTACAGTCAGAAGCCATCTGAGCGGAACTGGCTTTCCCAAGTTGAAGGTATTTGTTAGTGGGTTCAATCTACAAGGTTTTGCACTCTTTATCAAAACCTAGCACTGTATCACGCGCATTCGTCTGTGGTGTATGTGCATAGTATATCCTTATCATTCTTACCCCTAAATTAATTTACTGACGTTCTGTTCTCTCTCCCTCTCTATCTCTTTCTCAAACAACAATAATAATAATAGTGTGTTTCAGGCTCTGATATAATTATTCATGCCTGTTACACGCATATTGGTATATTATTATGTGCTGATGTATGCGAAATTGGTGACAAGCAGAAAATTAGCCATGTTAATTCGGAACAGTCAGATCGTCGGCAAAACTTGTCATACTGATTCTCCTAAATAGCTTTCTTCGGCGTTGGAAATAATGTAGCCTTTTTACCTCATTCAAGCTTCACAATATTAGGATATTTATGAATATCGAGAAAAATATCATCTAAGTTTGGCATCGCAAAGCGATCGATCCAACGGGACTAGCCAAGGTGTCGATAAATGTATTGAATTCAAAATGGGGTTACTAAATAAATCGTGGCGGCTTGCTACTACGAATTGCTCTTGCAGCGGCCTGTCATACGCATCCTTTCCCACTCATAATAGCAACCAATTCAACTAAAAAGTATATTCAAATATTTTTAGTGTTCATTATTATCTGTATTATTTATGAAATTTCTCATGGCCATCACCACCACCACCATAAACATCATCACCACTACCACCATCATCATCATCTACGTCATCATCATCATCATCATCATCATCAGCATCGCCACCAACAACGTTACCATCATCATCATCATCATCATCATAATAATAATCGTCATCACCAAAACAACCATCGTCATCATCGCCACCATTACCACCACCACCAACAACAACAACAACAACGACCTAATTATCATCAGTACCACTAACACCATCAACATCATCATCACTAATACTACCATCATCATCACCACTATCATCATCATCATCATCATCATCATCGCTACCACCAGCACTACCCCTACCATCAACTCCATGATAATAATAATCATCATCATCGTCATTACTATACTATCATAATCGCCATCATCACCACCACTAACTTAGTCATTACCACTACCACTACCATCATCACAGTCATCACCCCTACCACTACCATCATCATAATCATTGTCAACACCATTACTATCATCATCATCACCACCACCACAATAATAATTATAATAATCATCACCACCATCACCATAACTACTATCATCATTATTGTTATTATTTAAACAAACGCGTCTAGTTTAGGTGGGGAAATAGAAATTAAAGAGGAATAAATAGCAAAACCTAAAGTTATGAGAGAGAGAGAGAGAGAGAGAGAGAGAGAGAGAGAGAGAGAGAGAGAGAGTTGAAATAAACGGATAGGTTGGAAAAAGTGGAAAATTAGATAAATGGAGTGGGGGTTTGGAAGAAAAGTTAGATAGATTGGAAAAAAGTTGGAAATTAAATAAACGGGGTGGGGGACTGTAATAACAATAGGTAGGTTGGAAAACGTAGAAACTTAAATAGATGGGTTGAGGGTCTGGAATAACAGTGCGTAGGTTGTTAAAAGAACATCAGAATTTAAATAGCCGGGTAGACCTGTCTATTCAGGACATGAGAGTAATTTCGTTTATTTCTACGAAATAGAACCCGCGTTCAGACTGAGAGAGTAAGTAATGAAATCATTAATGAAAGACCTAAATAATAAATTCTGCATATTAACCGGCAACGCAAAGGTAAAATATCTTAAGAATCTCCAGAAAATGGGAACGAATCCAAAACAATTACCAGAATATTAACAAATAAATTGATTTCACATTAGTATAGAAAATGCGGACGTGTTGCTGACAAAACACTTTCACGTTGATAAATTAGTTCAAGTGGCCGACCTTATAAAAGTCCTATTAGGGGAAAAGAACAAACAATATTATCTTCAATAACGACCTATTTTTGAGGCCTTCGAGTATTTAATTTAATATTTGCATATGCACAGACACTGTTATACTCTAAATATGCAGCACCACGCTCAACGTAGATACATAAAAATCAGATAAAAACACTGTGTGTGTGTGTGTGTGTTGACTCCATAAAAGATCATCAGCCAGCCAGTTACGTACCATACGTGATATACGCTTGAGCGATCATGTCCCGAAAGAAACATGACTGACTAAGCAGAAGATTATCCTGCAGTAGGTTGTCATTGTTTTCTGCGGTAGACTGCTTGCCAGCCAAGGCTATAGAACCCAATCTGTCCTGTTATTTAACCCAACTGGAGGGAAGTGACGGATTAATACCTTCCCAAGGTATTTGCGCGTTAGTTAATGCAAGGAATTCAACTGGAATTCGAACTCGGCTCCCCGATTTATCGTTCCAAGTCGATATCCACTGCACCACAACGCAAATCCAATGTATGAATGACTTCCTAAAGGGACATCAGCCAGCCAGTTAAGTGCCATGTGTGATCCACGCTTGAGCGATCATATCTCGAAAGAGACATGACTGAATGGGTAGAAAATTTTCCCGCAGTAGGTTACCATTACTTTCAGCGGTAGACTGTTTACCAGCCAAGGCTATAGAACCCAATCTGTCCTGTTATGTAAGCTATGAAGGCAGAAAAGACTGATTAATATGTTTCTCAAGTGCATTTGCGCGTAAGTGAATGCAACGAATTCAACTGGAATTCGAACTCGACTCTCCGATTTCTTATTTCGATATCCATTGCACCCCAATACACTCCATCAAATTAAAAAAAAATAGATATATTAATAAAATATATGTTTTTTTTTTTAAATTCGTAAATATTTTAGTCTTATGAAGTCGTTTTAAAGGATAAAACGTTTAAGTTAGAATTCATTCCATTTTGTCATTCATTTACTCAACATTTTACTTATAGGTAGAAATTTACTTGCCCATATGTCTGTTTATTTCTCTCTCTCTCTCTCTCTCTCTCTCTCTCACTCTTTCCGTGTATATATTTATATATATTTACGCATTTATTTTAATCGTTTATTTATTTATTTTCTTAAATTTACATATTCATATAAATCGTAATTTTAAACGTGCTCCAGCCTTATCTCTATGAACTCTTCTTCATCTAGCCCAGTGTAATTACAATTGTGCCAACGATTAGTCTCTGAGGAAGCGTTGGCCGAAAGGTAACCTAGGTCCTAATATTAAAAAAAAAAAAAAAGAAAAAGAAATTGAGCATAAAAGCATAAAATTGTGTTTAGTCACACACACACACACACACACACACACACACACACACATATATATATATGTATATGTTGTGTATTTAGGCAGCAATCCCTCTCTTAAATGTAAGTTTCGTTAAAAGTGACAGTCGAGCTGCTGTGTTAAGATTTCTATATAATTTTTCATGAAATCTAATAAGTATTTTTCTTTTTAGTACATAAATTATGAAATAATTGTCCGAATGTATTATTTATCCAAATATGTATTTTGGTTATATTTTTAGCCATTATCAAGGATGAATTTTATTTTACTTTTAACTGAATATATAAATATAGCCAAAAAAGCTTTGATAAATACAAAATTCGGACAATTCTTATATTATTTATGTACTAAAAAGAAAAAAAAATATAAGATTACATGAAAAATTATATAAAAAAATAACCACACCACCTTGACCATCATTCATTTTTAAAGAAACTTACCCATATATATATATATATATATATATATATATATATATATATATATGGTCGAAGAGAACTTTTTATTAATTTATTGACATTTTATTTTGCCGTTGCATATATATATTTGTTATTATATATAATATTAATATGTGTACGTGCTGTTTAATTAAAAACAAAGTATCTACTCAAGTACGAGTATCTATTAAAAATAATTTTCAAACAAATAAATTCATATATATATATATATATATATATATATATATATATTTGTTAATTTTTTCTTTTTCATTTTTTTCGAAAACTGCATATATTTTGACAATACTTATGCAATATAGACTGGGTATATATATATATATATATATATATATATATATATATATGGTCGAAGTGAACTTTTTATTAATTTATTGACATTTTATTTTGCCGTTGCATATATATATTTGTTACTACTACAACTGAAACAGTGAAAGACTTAGTCAATATTAAACAAAACAATAATAAAAACTTGGAGGAGGAATTTACTCGATCACCTGTAATAATTGTCACAAAAATACATTGGAGAATCCTTAAGGAATCTAAATAATCAATTATATGAACACAAAAGAGATATTTTATAAAATTATATATATATATATATATATATATATATATATATATATATATATATATATATTCTCGCTTATGGAACTCCCTTCCGGCTCCATGCTTTCCAGCCAACTGTAATTTGCGAAAATTAAATTCAATGCCAATCGCTATATACTGTCCTCTTGATTATTCTTTCCTCTTCTCGCTCATTATTAATGTTTCTGTTCCTAATTATTCTACATTTTGTAACCCCATTTCTTTTGTCTTAATGCCCTTACTGTCTTGCATGGGGTGAGACCGATTAATATATATATATATATATATGTGTGTGTGTGTGTGTGTGTGTGTGTGTGTGTGTGTGTGTGTGTGTGCGTGTGTGTGGATAGATAGATAGATAGAGAGAGAGAGAGAGAGAGAGAGAGAGAGACATACAGACAGACAGGCAGACAGGTAACACTAGCTTTATCATGCAACATGTAGGTAAAATTAGTGCAAATTATCAGGAGAGTGGCGGATATATAAAAGAAACCGCTATACTAGTGACATATTGTGTTAACATTTGTATAAAATTCACAAATTTGTATTTATTGAAGTTTTAAAGCAAATTTCATGTAAAAATAAATCCATAATCTTTTCATGTCTTTTTTACTCTCACGTTATTCGGAATATATTAGAAAGAAATCTTTTAAAAAGTAAGCTTTTTCAGAAATAACATTTAGAGAATATACGAGAATCAAAATAAAAATGCTGAGTTATACATTGGAAGCAACGCAGCGCTTATATATATATATATATATATATATATATATATATATATATATATATAGGCACACCCACATACATACGCTGAACATATATTCTCATGAAAATACGAGATGAAGGAGTTTATATAATAAATCCGTAATTTTGTGGCGTTAAGTGTGAATAATATCCATTGAAAATGACACTGATTTTTTTTTGGCTGAAATATAAAAAGTAAAAAAAAGAAAAGAAATAAAAAAAAGAAATGAAAAAAGAAAAAAGAAGAAAAAAGAAAAAGAAAGAAAAACTGGCTTCTCTCTGGTTTTACTGCCGCGCAGCAAATGACGAAAGCAGAGACAAGAAAAAGGAAAAAAAAATCTATTTTTTGTTTTTGTTTTCTGTATTTTTTCTTTCTAATTTTTTTTTTCTTTTTAACTTTCCAGTTTCTCACGGTCTGGGCGAAATTCCTTCGCGGAAACTAAAAACTCCATCCACAGACGACGACGACGACGACGACGACGACGACGACGTTAGGATTTGGCAAATGCACACGAAAGCTTTAAAAATGCTATTGAATTTATAAGCTTTCCTGAATTAAATCCCAAATCCAAACAAGACGAAACATTCTGTTTACTAATCAATGACTAATTTTATATAAACACTACATATATATGGCGACGTTGTGGTGTTAATTTATATTTCTATCTAATTAAATTAAACATTCATAAACTGCTACGGTCAAAAAGTTCATCCTTAAACATTGATAAATATTTTTTTTAATGTAAAATTAAAATTACCACGAAATGTTATGAATTGATGGATTATTTACACATATTATTTTATGATTTCTACAAATATTATTTGTTTGACACAAAGGCAAAAATATCATATGCCCAGTGAGAATCAAATTCACTACACATTTTTTGCCTAATGCACTCTTTTCACTCATATATCAGAATGTCATCCCTTCCCAAGATTATCTAACTCAAAAGATGTATTCCAAATATTCAAAATCTTCATTGTTGTCCCTATTAGTACATACATATTTATAGGGATTATTTTATAGAAGAGTTTTTTTTTTTTGTTTTTTTGTTTTTTTTTACATTCATAATGGGCTCCAAATTCTGAAAAAAAAAGTAAAAGACCCACCCACTTGAAATCCAGAAATTTCACCCCGGGGAGGAATTCCACCTGGTTGACAACCCATGCACTACACAGTAGTAATATTCAGCTTGACGAACTTGTTAACCATTACCCTAAATTCAAGACTTGTAATTATGCTTGAATAAAAAAAGTGATACTGCGAGTTGTTTGGTAAAAAAGTAATAACGTCAGCAAGTATGCTTACTAAAATAAACAATCAGAGAGGGACACGAAGAACATTCTTTTCTAAGAAAATATCAATCCTCTTGGGGGAACGAATTTTGTGCTTGTTCAGGAGTTTTTTTCTTTCTTGATATAATAAATGTAATCACTTTCTCTTTCTTTTTTACCCGATTGGTCACGGTGAAATGATGAGCCACACTGAAATTTAGAGTTCATGCCTTTCACTATGGCAAGAAATTTGACTGGAAGCCAGAATATGAAATTTTGTTTTTCAATATCCATGCATTCGAAAAGCTAAGTATAGTATTAAAACATAGGAAAACTTCGTTGGAAACAAAGAAAACTTAAAATACACTGAACTGTTACGTGATATCTGTCCTCCTGTATAGCAGTGAATGCTGGACAGTCTCCTCAAGGGTGACGAAGAGACTTGAAGCAACAAATATATGGATCTACAGAAGGATGCTGAGGATAATATGGATCGAACAAATGAGCAACGACGAGGTTTTAGAGAAAAAAGAAGCAAAAAGGAAATTTGTACTTAACATCAGGAAGAAAGTGCTGACATTTCTGGGGCACATAATGAGGAAGGGGGTTTGGAAAATCTGATACTCACAGGACAAATTGTGGGACAGAGGAAACTAGCGCATCTAGCGAGCATGAGTAAATGTATGACGGAACAGGGTTGAGGAGAAATAATAATAATAAAAAATTAAGCGCTACAAATAACAGGAAGTTGTGGAGAGCTGTAATCGGCCTAGAAACTCTTATGCGCATTCAAACTTTCCGTCTCTTGTTTTGAGAAAATGATTTGCCTATCTGTTAAATGAAAGGAATATACATGCTTAGTACATGTACTCGTCCATTTCTAAAAACAAGACATGCCGTTTCTTTAATCAAACTAAGTTACTTAGTTAATCACAAGAGTACAATTTTGATGTTCTCGCTAAGAATCGAACTCACTAGAAACAGATTGCAAGATTAGTTTGTTAATCGTAAATTGGAATAGATAGATCTATCTATCGCCCGGTTCACAATCCACCCACGTCTATTGAACAGGTTAAGAGGCTCATCCCTTGTTCCCTGTTTAGGATGTGCTTTCCGGCTTTCTCTTTTCCAATCTTTTCACTATTACGTAGCCCCCTGCACATCAGTGGCGTTACCGTCTTGTTCGGGGTGATACGATTAAAAAAAAAAATTCTGCAACAGACACTCAAATTCACACACACACACACACACACACACACACACACACACACACACACACACACACACACAAGGAGAAAACTATTTTTTAACTTATTGATTTTATTTTGTGTTACTGTCATTATAGAAACCAGATTTCCCTGTGCTCTCTTCCATCAATTATTTTAGTGCCCTGTTTTGCCACCGAGAAATACTCAAGAAAAAGAAATGAATGAGGGTGATATAAATTATCGACGCTACTCCTCATAACAGACCATTTCGAGACACAAACATTATCCCCCTAAAGAGGATTAAGGAAACACATGTGTTACTGTTAACACCCGCTGTGCTAATACAATGAGTTGCATTCTGCTCATAACTACAATCGGATTTTAGAGAAGTTATCCTTCGAATCTCCCATATAAATAAAAATGTTGATCGCCAACGGCTGTCAGTTTGTTTATGTACGTAACAAACAGGTTGTCGTGAAATATATTTTTTTATATACAGGCAGTTAGACATTTTTTAAAAGAATTTTTATTTTTATCAAAAGCATGAAGATGTCGTCTTGAAACTCTACCTTCGCTTTTTTCATTATGCTTTCTTTTTTTTTTTTTATGCATATTATCTTTCAGGATGTGCGGTTGGTGCAAAAACGGATATAAAATGAAATCGGAGAGCCGAGCCAAATTCCGGTTATTCTTTTTTCGTACAAAAGTCATGAATCTATTTCTTCGACCTTCTTATGGATTAAATAGCAAGATAGACTGGTCCCTTTAACCTTGGCTGGCAGTCAGTTTTCGAGAAAGAAAACACTGAATTCCAAATTAAGGAAAAAGCGATGGGAAAACACTCCACTATCATTAAAAATGAATGATGACAGTTCACATAGAATTTTTATGTGAACTGAACTGTCATTCTAAAACAGAGTTATGATCGCCTACGTCGCGGAGCTACATAGCATTAAAACCAAGAACAAACAACAACAACAACAACAACAACAACAACGACAAAAAACCAAAAACTTTTGTATTTAAAAAATAAGAAATCTACACTCAAAGAGATTATCTAACAATAATATTAACATAATAAAAACTTTTTTTATGCAAATAAAATTCAGTTACTAAACTAAAAATCTATATTTGTTTTCACATACTATTTAATCATCATCATCATCATCATCGTACAATATTGACACGAATTTATCTGAATGTCATCAAAACTCCGAAAATACACGAGCGATTAGTTAATGTAAGCAATGAATGAACGTATGCGTGTGTGTGTGTGTGCACGCGTGTGAGTGCGTGTGCGAGCCTGTGCGCGTGTGTGTGCGTGCGTACACAATTGCAACATAAAACGTATTCTTCTTAAACTATAAAGCTAGGCATGTGTAAATAATTTTGACAAATGTAGATACGTTGGTCGAACACTTACTTTCCTGGTCTCGCTCGAAGACGTCGATGTGGCTGTGGAAATCTTTTCCGAGTGCATTTCGTAATTTTGTTCATGTAACAGTTTGGGGAATGAATTTAATTAAAAAAATATAAAAGAGATTCGAATATGTTGAGGTTAGCATGCACAGACACACTATTACACTTAGAAGTCTGATTAAGCGTCAGTGATGGCAGCAGGTTGTAGCTGTTGACGGAGTCAATCCAAGATTTGCGAGTATAGGTGTTCCCACTGGTCTGTCGCACTTGTGGTAGGAATATGTCCCACCAAGAAAGGAGAGACACGGGTCTCGCTCACACTTGACTCTTTCTTGTCTTTTTCTTATAAAAAACAAAACAAAACAAAACAAAAACTAAGTTTCCAGTTCAACGTCACCCAATTAACAACAACAGTAGCAGCAGCAACAGTTGGGAGAAGCGGGGGCAGAAGTTGAAAGAAAGCGAAGGAGGAGGCGGAGGGTGGCAAACGCGGGTAGAGGAGGGACAATATTCGTCGTAACTCTTCCTCCTTCAACAAGTGGGAGTTAGTCGCATCGATGGCCTGTGTCTCTCTAGTGACTACCTCCGCCCGCTTGCTTTCTTCTTCCTCTCTCGTCGCATAGATGAAGTGTGAATTCAAAGACCTGTATGAAGAACGCACGCCTCTTCCAACGGGAATGTGTATTTATCTATTTTATAGTGTGAGTTCGTGTGTGAGGAAATAAAAATAAGAAGACACGGAGCGTGTTTATTTAAGCGTGGATTGAGTCGAATCGTAGAGAGTCATGTGGATATTGGTCGGGATGCGTGTGTGCGCACACGGACAGGCTGTAATGTGCGCGTGTGACAGGAACTGATTTTGCGATTTCATACGAATATATTGTCACAAATGCGTCTATCTGGCATCAACGAGACTGACCTAAGATTTGCGGGTGACAAAGAGAAACGGGACCGGTTTTAAGCCAAGATGTGTATTGTTCCCATCTAAGAGTCAACTTATTTTCCCCTCCTTTCCATATAAACTGCACCTTAAAGTAACCCTCTACCTTGAGTGGCTTCTGGGCTTTGTACTGGGTGAACCATACTGTAAGAAAAAGAATTGGTTCCATGGCAAACTGAGACCTAAGCCCAAGGGCCTCTGGGCAGGTCATGTAAAATAGACACAATAACGCATTCCAGCATATAATTTTACAATGAGGTTATGCAAGCAACAAAAAACAAATATCTTTTTCTATATATTACGAAAAAGTCAACAGTTTATTTATTCATTTTTACTGTACTATTAATAATGTTAAGATTAGCATAAAAATGAATTTCTTGAAAAATATATACATCTCTCCTCCCTCTCTCTCTGTCTCTCTGTCTCTCTCTCTCTCTCTCTATATATATATATATATATATAACTCGATCGCCTGATTACACGAGAACGCATAAGACTGTTTAGTTTTGGTCGGACACCGCTTACCGGGAATTTATTATATATATATATATATATATATGTGTGTGTGTGTGTGTGTGTGTGTGTGTGTGTATTTGGGCAGCAATCTTTTTTTCACCCATGTTTCTTTTAAATTGACCGACAAGAAAGAATTTATTAATTTTTTATTTAATTTTTCCCGTATTTTTACATGTTTCCTTTTTGCTGAAGATAAGCTTCAGCAAAAAGGAAACATGTAAAAATACTGGAAAAATTAAATTAAAAATTAATAAAATCCTCCTTGTTAGTTGTTTTTAACGAAATATATATATATATATATATATATAATCATGGCTGTGAACTTTGAACAGGCCTATCGCCCAAAAGGTGGGTCCGTGAGCATCCCCTACATACACACCAGAAAATCAGCCCCTTTTGCGACCTTGATGTAAACTCATTTTAGCGTGCGAAATTTTGCTCATGTCACACAGATAAAAAAGTTGTACTTAAGTCAAACTGACGGATGGTCTAACATCGAACACAACAAAAATGCTTTTAATCGGATCTTTCAGCTCCTATGATTTTTTTTCCTAAATATCAGTTTTTAAGCATAAATCTATCAAAGCAAGAAAGAACCTGAATATTGGTCTTTCGGTATGCAAGAATCATGCAAGAGAAGGTCCCATAAAGAAATGTATTTACACTCGCGTATGTAAAACCTGGAAAAGAGACTGCAGCCTCACCATGATAAGCTTGACTACAGTGGTTTCTGCAGCATGTAGGTTTTTACGAGGTGGAATTGTCAGCTTCTACACTGGTTGCCAGCCAAAGCTATAGAACTCAGTCTGTCCTGCTCTTAACTTGGGGGGAAAAGATATGGATTCCTACCTTCCCAATAGTATTTGTGCGAAAGCGAGCACAATAGCCGCAGCTGGTGTTTCAGCTCCGTACACCAATCCCATCTTCCGTGTCAACAACCGTTAAACACTTACAATTCTAGTGTATAGCGCAGATATACAAGTTCGTCAATGTGGGGAATACACCGAAAAGGAAACTTTAGTTTCATGACTCCCAACGCATCTCATGCCATTGCAATTAGCGTGCATATGTATGAAATTAGATGAAGTTAGGGATATCTGTGAGCGAAGAAAGAAAGAAAGAAAGAAAGAATGAATGAAAGAAGGAAGGAAGAAAGATAGGAAAGAAGGAAAGAAAATAGAAGGAAGAGAGAAAGTTGGAAAAAGAAAGAAAGAAGGAAAAAAGAAAAAGAAAGGAGAAACGAAAGAAGAATAGAATAAAGAAAGAAAGAAGAAAGAAAGCAAGAAAGAATGAAAGAATAACATAAAAAGAAAGCAGAAAAAAGAAAGAAAAAAGGAAAAAGAAAGAAAACAAAAAAGAAAAAAGAAAGAAAGAAAAAATAAGCAAAAAAGAAAAGGAAAGAAAAAGAAAGGATAAAGAAAGAAAGAAAAAAGTAAGTAGAAAAAAGAAAGAAAATGAAAAAGAAATAAAAATGAAAGAAAGAAATAACATTAAGACGAGTGGCATTTTAAATAAAAAAGCGAGTCACGATCGAATATTCTAACCGACTTACGGCGTATGTGCTAGTAGTATATTTTGCGCTGGGTTTTATCAGAGTCAGTATGTGCCGTGTAGATGAAGAGCTGAGTATGACAGGAATTGGAGAAAAAAAAGCAAAAAAAGCGAAAAACTTTCCTTGCATGCGTGTGTGCGTGTGTGCGTGTGTGTGTGTGTGTGTGTAAGCGTGTGTACGTCTCTCTCTCTCTCTCTCTCTCTCTCTCTCTCTCTCTCTCTCTCTCTCTTTCTGTATGTGTTGAAGAACGCGCACGAGCAGCAGAAATAGGGAGAGGCGGTCAGTGGGCGGAGTCAGCAAGAAACGAAAAAAAGATAGAAAGAAAAAATGATTTAGAAAAACGACAAAAATGGCAGCCCTACATCAGGGAAGGGTACATTTTAAAGATAACGAAGGAAATATAAAAGGAAGGATGAGTTCTAACGACGACATCAATCATCTTCAGGGGATCGAATACTCTAATTAATTTTATTTGTATTCACATGTGTTTTCTCAGAGTGGATACAAGTCGGGCAAAGACCAAGGAAATTGCTTCAAAGAGCGTTTCGACCAGATTTCGACAGCTTTTTACCTTCATTTTCAAAACGTCTAAGTTTAACGAATATATGTGCGTTGTGGTGTAATGGATATCGGTTCGGAATGGGAAATCAGAGATCGGAGTTCGAATTCCAGTTGAATTCGTTACAAATACTCTTGGGACAGGTATGAATCCACTTCTTCTTCCTCAAGTTATGCTTTCAATAGCAGATTTGGTTCTATATCCTTGGTTGGCAACGAGTCTACCGAAGAAAAAAAAAATGGCAACCTACTGCTAGAAAGTCTGCCTAGTCTGCCATGACTCGAAAGAGACATGATCTCCTAAATGTGTATCACGTATGGCAATTAACTTATTGACTGAACTAATATAGAACAAGGCCAAAACTGTTGGGTAACTGTTGAAAATCGCAATCACTATACTGCAAGGCCGATACAAGGGTCACGTGACTCCCCTCCTCGAAAATATGATACGCTCCACTGAATCTATGATACAAGGCCTCCACTCTACTATACCTCAATTATCAAGCTAGTATTCATATCAAATACAAATTTTATTGTCATCTAATTATCTACAATAATGCAATATAGGTGAACAATTCAACAAGAAAAATTGGAAATAAATGCAATGTATCTAAATACAAATTAGTGACGTGTCATGATAATAGCTATTTACATCAACGTTGTTTTTCGTCAATTTTTAACATCAATTTGACACTTGTTAAAAAGTTGAAAACTTTTAACATATTCAACATTATGGACAAAAAATAGTGAATTTTATATCGTGCTCTTTTTTTTCCGATACTTAGCATGAGCAAAACAAATTCACAAATTTGGATAAAAAATGAAAAAAGAAAAAGATCCCAAAAATGACGTCAAAACACACAGAAATTTTCCATACTTTAATAATTAGCAGTGCTTAGTTTAATTTGTAACTTATATAAATGTAGGTAGAAATATGTAAATGTTAATAAGATAGTGAGGGTCATAAAAACAAAACTAAACTAGCCAAACAAAAAATCACCTGAACACAACATTTCTTTCTCTAACATCCGTAGTATACGTACGAACTTTTGCAGTGTGGAATCTTACTTCCACGAAAGGTTCCCAGACATCCTAACTCTATATGAAACCAACCATAACCCCATAATCTCCTCCACTGATTTCTAGATTTCTCATTACCGTCACCTCTTTAGGAAGGATTCCAATAATTGGCCTGTGAGTTTATGTCAGCAAACATCTCCCTTTGACTAGGGTGAATTCTCTGACCATTTTTACATGTGTCTCCGTCTAGCTCTACTTAAATCAGTTTCTGAAATCAATTTTCATTCTCTATTGTTCCCCTTCTTCTCCTGACAGTGTCTTGCTAGACAATATTTCTGTCAATATAGACAAAGCCACTTCCTCTCACCCGTTTGCTAATATATTTGTGTTCGGTGACTTCAATGCACACCATGCAAAATCGCTGGAAAACTCTGTCTCTTTTCTTGCTAGAATCCATACCCTGAACTCACAATCACTCAGTCCCTCACGCAGGTGGTGGATTTCTCCATGCGTTTCTCCAGTATCCCTGAAGGACACGCTTCCATGCTAGATCTCTCCTTCATTCTATCCCTGACCCCTGCCCTGCAGTCTGCCCTCTTAACAACTCTGATCATGATGTGGCTTCCTTTAAGGAAACTACTACTAGCAGAATATTTTACTTCTGTTAAAGAACGGACTGGAAGTCGCTCTGCGATTTCCTATGTGATGTCCTTTGGAACAAAGTGTTTAGTCTTCCTGTTCATGACTGCGCCTCTGGGGTCTCCTCCTGGATAAAAGCTGGCATCGATGCTTTCATCCCATTCTGACTTAAACTTGATTCATCTCTGATAAATCGGCCGCCATTGCCCACTGGAAACATTTCCAACTTTACCGGAGCAACACGTCTGATTATAATAGGCGCTTTTTTGTCTCTGCTCGTAATTAATGCAAGCGGATCCTAAAATGATGCTAAGCTGTTGTTTGTTAATAGAGTGAAGCAACATATAGCATCCCACTAGTTTGGCTGCAAAGACTACTGGCGTCTCTGCAAAAGTGTGTTAAACAGCAGAAAACCCCCGATCTCTCACTTATTCAATAAATTTGAGGTCCTCACAGCTATAGCGGACAAGGTTGAGTGCTTTGCTCGCAAATTCTCTTCCAACTCTACATTTGACTCGTCTGGAATACCCATACCTGACTTCCCGACTAGAACTGAGACTCGACTGAGTGAGGTATACATAACCCTCTCTCTGGTCTCTTAAGTTTGACTCCATAGGGCCAGCGGAAGTGAAGAAACTCTACTCGTCCTAAACAAATGTGCCCCTGAACTCTCCCCGGTCCCCTGTACTCTCCAAACTCTAAAACTATTGTCTTTCTACTTCTTGCTTTCCAGTTTGTTGAAAGTCTTTTTCTTTAGTTTCTGTCTGTAAAAACTCTGGGGAACCCTCTGACCACTCTAATTATCGTACTCTCAGCCTCTTACCGATTTTTGTCAAAGTATTCGAGGCCATTATCAGTGCTGATGTAGTTGATCTTTTCACATCCCACAACTTATTCTCCGACAAACAGTATGGCTTCTGTCGGATCTACTGCTGATATGCTAACGACCATTACCGAATACACATACCAGGCTCTAGATAATAATGTCGAAGCTCGAGCTGTTGTTTTAGATATCTCAAAAACATTTGACAGGGTTTAGTATGCTGGCCTTCAGCGCAAGCTACAGGACTATAGTATAACTGGATGTTTGTTCTATTTAATCCAATCGCTCTTATCAAATTGTGTCATGAAAGTTGTATTGAATGGGAATGCTTCCCATCATACGAACGCAGGTGTCTCTCAAGGTTCTATCCTAGGTTCTATGCTTTTCCTGATCTTCATCAATGGTCTTCCTGATGTAATCAGTTTCCAAGTTGGTATCTACGCTGACGACACCTCCATTTACTTCCGCCTCAACAAGAAATCTGCCAAGGTTGACAAAAATAAACTTCGTTGCTGCTCTTGAGAACTAATTCCAATCCGTGGTGGACAGGAGTAAAAATGGCTCGTAATTTTTTATGCTTCCAAAACGAAGCTGTTCTCTTTTAACCCCCACTGAGAAACTCTCCTACCTCCCATCAGTATGGATCATGCTAATCTCCCAGAAAGCAATACACTATATCTTCTCAGCCTTACTCTCTCAGCCGACATCAGATAGAACGACTACATTGAATCATTAACTACATCAAGAAAGGTCGTGTCACAGTTGAATTCATTACATTTATTTACGCGCATCTCTTCTCCCTTCAACTATGAGTTGAACAGAAGAAAAGATTGGGCTCTAAAGACTTGGCTGGCAACTAGCCTACCGCTGTAAAATCTTCTGCTTAAAAAGTCATGGATCGAAAGAGACATGATCGCCCAAGCATGTATCATGTATAGCACTTAACTGACAGACAGTAAATATCCCGTTTAGTACAACCGATTTGCTTGTCAGTTGCCTGACTCTAAATATGCCCTTGGGAGGGTCATTTATTTATTTGGTAAGAAGGAAATAGCCAAAACGACTTGTGACTAACATTTAGATACTTGGTAACAACCCCAATCGATGACCGTCTAGGAACTAGGTTACTTAAATTATTTTCTAGCAGAGCCTCACCTGTTATTGCTTTTATCAAAACCTGTCGCCATGTCACGCACATTTGACTGTGATGGCCCCTTATCAGACTGGGTGTCCAATAGCAGATAGTAAGAATTAATTTGATCGCAAGATGAAAAATACAAAAAATCACAATGAAAGCTGTATTATGTCAGTGTAGTTCGATATCACTGTAAAATGCAAGTGTATTTCGATATCACTGTAAAATTTTGTTGCGGAAATTTCCCTGTATATTTGTTAATAATAGAGAAGCATTTGATTAAATACATTGACAAAAAGAAAATTTATTTCTGCCTGAATATCTAGGGTGGGGAACTATTAGTTACTTAAAAGTTTTTTAAAAATATAACAAAATATCTGGAAACACTGATATCGGAACGAGAACAGCTTACAGCCCCCAGAGATTAAGTAAAAGGTTCAGTTCCAAATTCCATGAAGTTCACCTGGATTGATAGACACCTGAAAAAGACCGGGAGGAAAAACTGTCGAGGCACGATAAAACCAAGAAAGATTATGAAATTAGTTCAAATATAAATGACAGACGTATTTACTGCGTAAAATGTTTTCTTTATCATTAAACTACTTAATGAATTACGTACACACATGTATGAAAAGTCTATCTATCTATCTATCTATCTATCTATCTATCTATCTATCTATCTATCTATCTGTGTGTGTGTGTGTGTGTGTGTGTGTGTGTGTGTGTGTGTGTGTGTGGAACGATTCAAGGAAGTTAGCTTGTCAAGGGCAAATATCAGTGGTAGCTCCCGAGCAAAAAGAGAAATGAAAGAAAGTGCATTTGTTTGTGAGAATGCCCACCCACGCACATGCGCATGCGCACACACTTTTAAATATACAAGGACTTTTCTCTCCATCTTGTTGAAATAAAAATATTATTTTTCATATTCTCTTTTTACCTAGCAATGTCTTTCTGATTCTTTCTTTAGACACGAACGTATATTTATTTTATTTTTGTTGTGGATTCTGGAGGAGGAACCGCCAAAAATAATGAACAACAAAAACAAGTATGGAGATAGAAAAAGTAGGTTATATTGAACGTAACATACAAACTGGAACGCGGGTTAGTCAATTCAGGAATACTGTTAGTAGGAATAAACATATACAACTCTTGAAATGAAATCGTTGGAAAAAGTATGTCCGGGTAACACTTTCGTATCAGTCGGTACTTTCGATAACTGTAACGGATCTCTAAGATTCCTCTCCACTGTAAACTGCAACTACAACTGAAATTCCAGATCTCTGTTCTCTCTATGGCAGGATTATATGTACACTCAGTCGCGTCCATTATCATATACAAAAGTGGGGAGATCCCACAACAATTTTAAATATTCATTGAGTTCAATTCTATTTTCCGGGATGCCAAAAGTAATATATGCTTGGTGACTGGAGATCCTCATCCAGAAAGTGTTTCCTTATTGTATAAAATAGCTTAAGATCAGGGTCACACACTGATGTCTATCGCAAAGTGTGATGAAGCCGAACAATTTCTGGGGAGCCCATTTTATAATGCAACCTGGAGCCGTGTGAGATACACAAATGATACAACCCTTCCTCAATCTAAAACACTGAATCCATGTCATATGTAGATGGGGGGGGGGTACAGATAAATTTATCTCTTCGTTTTTCTTTCTTTTATTTAAATTTTTTCCTCGCACTCTTTGTTTTTTTTTGTTTTTTTTTTTTTTCGTATTTGTTTCGTCTCACTTTCAATTTCAAGCTTTATATATTACATGGAGAATGCACCAACAGCTTGCAAATTGGGTATGTAGTCGACGGCAACCCGAAATATCCAATAAAGAGAACCGATTGCCAGGGAAAAGAAAAGAAAAGAAAAAATATGGGTGGAATGCTGCTGCCTGTGTCGTCACCTTAGACGGCAACAGGGATGGGACAGGATTTAAAATCGAGTCGGCAACCTGTATGCGTGTCAGTTTCGGCTTGCAGCATCGTATGCTGTCATGTGTCTGTGTGTTAGTGCCCGCGCCAAACTAAGCAGCGGCGACAGTGGTGAATAAGGCCTGGATCTTCTCAGCCAGCCTCTGGGTCACGCGAAGCACACACGCATAGACAGCCGACTGGACGTCGACACATAACTCTTCCGACAGAGATTTTATTTGCATTTTTCGCGCGTTTTTTCTATTTTTGCCATAATCTCTTGAAATAATAATAAATAAAATCTATTTAGTTTTTTTTTTTGTTTTTTTCTCCCTCATCCCGTAAAGTAATCGATGGAGGACAGAAAAATGTTGTGAATATGAAATAAAAT
>JBBBDQ010000369.1:1565000-1732500 GCA_037127315.1 Ascarosepion bandense
TATATATACATATATTCTAGATTTAAGGTACGACTAGTCGTTATATTTCAGATAAATATTTATATATCTGCGCGTGTATATACATATCTATACTTATCTGCATCCATACCCAGGGGAAGAAAACCAACAGTTTTAGAATTCCGTGTTCTCCGGCACTTACTTTAAAAAAAATTTTTTTTTAAATATAATTACAATTGAATTTCTTTTATTTTAAATTAATATAGTTTACATTGCGACACGGAAATTTCTATGTTTCGAGATTTTACCTCGTCATCAGGCAATAGGAAAACGGAAACATTTATGTGTGTGTTTAATTTAACTAAGCAGAAATGCAAACATATCACTATACTCGTTTCGAAAAACCCTCAAAATGGTTGTAAAAAAAAGAAAGAGCTAAGCACATGAACATCAGCCAAAGCAATTTGGATCGAGCCAGTACGTAGTCCACCCCCCCCCCCCCAAAAAAAAACCCCGAGACGAGTAATCAATAACAAAAAAGCGCTCACTACGTAAGCAGAGCAGAATAAGTAAATTAACCTAGTGAGCCAAACAAACCTACCAAGGTTTCACATAAACGGATCTTCAGGGAAGGAGCCAACCTTCCCTGAAGATCCGTTTAGGTTAAACCTTGGTAGGTTTTTTGGCTCACTAGGTTAATTTACTTATGTATATATAAATATATACATACAGGGTGATTGAAAAGTAACAAAGTAACTTCTGATTTAATGTATTAGTGGCTAGCCAGGAATTCTGACTTAACACACTGTGACTTTTTTTATTTGGGGTTAAGGAGTTAGTCTACTATACTAAAACATTGGAAGAACCTGAAAGACGAATATAAGAAGTTTGTCTACCATCCCACAAGAGTTCGTGGTGAAATCAGTTGACGCGATTCCTTGGCTGCTCGAGAAGCTGGTAGCGAAATCTGAATTAAAGCGAATTTTAAATAAAACCATATGCTAAACGTTTTTCTCTCATATCCATTTCTTATAAAAATTATAGTTAATAAATAAATTATAAGTATTTTAAAATCGGGAGTTACTTTTCAATCACCCAGCATATATGAAGTCAAAAGTCATATATATATATATATTCGTCTGTCCTGAAAGTTTATACCGATTTTTAAGGGAAATTAATACGCAAAACAAAATTATACCATTAAATATTTATTCAACTAAATATGAACCATTTTATTGCACAACCTTTCTCTATTTTTCTTGCCACATAAAAATTCCGTCTTCCCAGAATTTAGGTGGTTTCTTGGAAAAAACTAATTAAAGAATTTTTTTTTTTCATCGAAAGAAATTTTTACCACTGAGATTATTTTGCAATGACCTGAATAAATAAAAATCCGAGGGAGCAATATCTGGTTAAAATGGCGAATGTGGTAACACATCCCAGTTAAGCTGCAACAACCGATAGTGTCTTCTCCGTGGGTACCTTGGTCAACAAACTCACCACATCCAGGCTTACCATTTGGTTGGATTTGATGGGAGCATCTTTGGTTATTTCCATGAAGTGGGTGGAGTTTCTTACGCCTGATGGTGACTTTCCTATTAATGGGTCAGTTATATCCACAAGGAAGTGACTCAGAGGGTGGCACACCGAGCCTTAGCAGCTAATAATTGACCAGAATGGAATACTATTTTTAAATTTGAGGAGACCGTAAATGTGATGTGGTTTTCTATAACAGTGTAACTCCCTATATATCTTAAGTGGGAAGTAGTCTTGTTTTTTATTAGGATCTGCGACTATTTATGATCTGTTTTCATAGTTAGATCTTTCTTTACTTTTCTATAGCTACAATTTCTGATGAGGTTTTCCAATTTTCCTGTATATTCCGTTATGTCCATTACGTTGTTGCGTCTCTGTTCGTATAACAATCGTTTTCTTTTTTTTTTCAATCAGTCAGTTAAGTGCCATACGTGATACACGCTTGGGCGATCATGTCTCGAAAGAGACATGACTGACTGGGCAGAAGATTATCCCGCAGTAGGTTGCCATTGCTTTCTGCGGTAGACTGGTTGCTGACCAAGGCTATAGAACCCAGTCTGTCCTGCTATTTAACCCATAACTGGAAGGAATAGACGGATTAATACCTTTCCCAAGAGTATTTGCGCGTAAGTGAATACAATGGATTTAACTGGAATTCGAACTCGGCTCCCCGGTTTCTCGTTCCGAGCCGATATCCACTGTACCACAACGCACATAATGCTTGGCCTAAATGCATCAGTTATAGTGGATAGGGATCTTCCGTGATGCTTTCGATCGGTTTGAGCAGCTCATAATGAACTACAGCCAGCTGATTCCAACAAATGCAGAGCAGAATCTTCGAACCATGGATATTGGGCTTTGTCACCGATGTGGATATATGGCCGGATTTACCCCACGATCTTCTATGCTTACGGTTAACGCAGTGTATCCAATTTTCAGCGCCGGCCACGATACGATGCAAAAAAGTCTTTTTCTTTTCTGCCGATGAAGCAGCTGTTCACACGTGACAAGACGCCATTCGGCGTCTCTCGGCTTCAACTCGTACGGCACCCAATATCCTTGCTTTTGAATCCTTCCTAAATGTTTTCAAACGTTTTGAAATTGTTGTGTGACCAACTTTTAATGATGCTGTAAGTTCAGCTTGCGCCTGACATGAGTCTTTAATTCTTTGTCTTCAAAGTTTGTTCGGTGCGCCAGAGAATTCTTTATCTTCTACATAAAAATCGTTATTTTTTAAGCATCTAAACCAATATCTGCATGTTGTTGCCGACAGAGCATGATAGCCGTAAATCGCAACAAGAATTCTGTGTGCTTCAAATGCAGATTTCTTTTGAATAAAGTAGTGCAGTAAAATTGCCCCAAAATACACTTTTTGGCACGAAATTTGACAACGCAATGAAAAACAAAGTTTTTTATACTCCGGCGAAATGAGATACACTGAATTTCAAGCTTGCTTATAGCTCTTCCTTATAGATGCGTTACCATCTGAAATTACACGCACGAAGTTCGAGGAACGTTATTTTCTAGAAAACGGTCAAGGTTCTAATATATATATATATATATATATATATATATCAAGGTGGTGATGGTGTGTTGGGCTGATGGATCATGTAATTTAAATTGTGTGTATTTTGGCATCATTTTTTCATTAATGCAGGTTTCATTGAATAATATAGACAAGTTTTGTCTATTAATTTTGTGTAGGATCCGTTCATACCGTCTGATATACTTGATATACTTATACACATAAGCCATTATCAAAGAGTAAATATTAACACATATTGGAAATATCAAAATTGATTGTATTCAAACCAGGTTTAAATTGTTTGAATACAATCAATTTTGATATTTCCAAGAACGTACTCAAATGCCTGTAATCAGACCAGGGACCACAACGCCACTATTTTGTCTTCGGCCATCCGCCACGGTAGGGATGGACTTATATTTTCAATTCAATTCTCTTTATTGTTAATAACTTAAACTGTGTTTACTGTGTGTTAATATTTACTCTTATGTGAGCCGAAAGCTTAGACCCGATAAAAAAAATCAACAATTACTGCGATTTTTTGTTGTCTTTCAACGACATCACCATCAAGTATATCAGACGGTATGAACGGATCCTACACAAAATTAATAGACAAAACTTGTCTATATTATTCAATGAAACCTGCAAATATATATATATATACCCTGATACAACTTGGAGCATAATAAAAATAGCCAAACCTTACAACGGTGGTAAAGTATGCAGATTAGGCCAGGAAGAAAAATTAGCTATTATGTTGTTCCCAGAAAGAAAGAAATTAGTAAATGAACACAAATTATTATCTGTAACCATACCTATAAATGTCTACTAGGATCATACAATCATGGACGAAAGTCTTCTGAGATCCTTAAGTAAGTTCTCTTAATTTTGAAAATTTTTCGTTTGTTTGAAAATTCCGATTGCGCGTTCGTAAAAAATCCCTGTTTGACCATATGAACTCAATAAAATAATAAATACAATTCACAATGGAGAAAGAAAAGAACAAACTAGCATTCATGGATGTAATCTTGAACAAAGCATGGATTCAAGACATCCGTATAACGTTAGCTAACATTTACCGGGCAATAACTCAACTTCAACTTCCACCACCCATACAGTGTAATGAACATCGAGCAAAAGTACTAAGTGGCGAATCAGAGATATATGAACAGTAAATACTCAGTATAAACAGTACTCTATAACGTAACACCTAACCTGGGTAGCAGCTCCGATAAACGGAAACAGAAGAGTGCAAGTGGTTAATAATACTCAGAAAGCAGCCTCGGTCTGCCTACCCGATGTGAAGAGATTATCTTAAAAAATACGAAATAGTTTAAGTGAATATCTTGGTTTTCCCTGGTGAAGAAATATATCTTATTTCTATTCCCAAGTGGGTTAGTATATAATAATAAGACTGATACCATGTAAGGCGGAACGGAGAAATAAAATGAATGAATGGATGAATGAACGCTTGTTCTCAAAGAGATTTTTATATTAAGACATAAACAAATAACACAAATATTCAAACAATTGTCAACACGTGGAAAAATACATATCTATTATATCTAACGCAATGCAATGTATCGGAAGGAACAAAAAGAAAAGGTTTAAAATTGAAGATACCTCTGTTCGACCATTGTCATGACTCCAGATTTAGAGGGGCCGAATTCATCAATATCCCAAAATGATACAGCTGGCTTCATCTATGTCCTCACGGGACGGCAGAAGTTTTATGTTCCTGTGGAACATGGCGGTAGCCAGATTCTGCCTAGGTTAAAGCCCTAGGCAGAAGAGAACAACCTTCTGCCTCGGTTGCTGTTAGCCGAAAAAGTATGACTAGCGCTTGGGAATGATGTCACAAGTGGTTGTCATGTGACCACATGACTTTATCCTGACCAAAGGGAGAAAAACACCTTTTGTATCCTTACAGATCTATAACTTCTTGTCGACCTTCAAAAAGGGTTCAACACTTCTTATACACCACTTCCAAGTAAGATCTCCGATAGAGAAGAGCTAATTAAGGACTGTTTGTACGACATCCCATGCAGCTGTGGTAAGAAATTTAAAGGAAAAAACAGGCCACCTCCTGGATTGAAAGAACACTGCAAAGCCGTAACGTGGGGTAAGCCCGGATATGCATTAACATCAGCGACAAAACAGAATATCCATGGTTCAGAGTTTCTGCATTTGGTGGGATCATCCGTTTGTAGTTTATTATATACTTAAGTGAAAATAGAACAACCAGGCGTGGCTGACCACATATGGAGGGAAAAACGAGATCACCGCCTTCTGTGGGATGAGGTTGAAATAATAGACACAGAACATCAGTCGAAAGTACGAAAATGTAAGGAATTATTGCAAATGCTAAGCCATAAAAATCTCGTCAGCTGGCCAAGCATAGACATGGATACTTATTGCAATAGAGAGTTCTACAGAAGAACAATATTAACAACAAATTGTAATATGAGATCTGGTAAAATAATGAGACATTAGACTTCTAACTCCCCAAAATTCATACACTGAAAGACACATGGCACAGTGGATAAAAGCGTTGATTGAATCCAGTGAATTAACCCAAATAGTTGTGAGTTCAATACCTGATAACAGCAGAGGTAAACAAAAAAAAAAGTTAAAGGGAGATAACTAATTCTGAGATATATGAAAGAGAGTATGGCACGTGGAACTAGTCATCGTCGTCGTCTTGCGGCCATTGGCCAAGATGGAACTCACTAAACCTCTCCAGTATTCCTTGTGCATTTGGAACCCTGGCGCAGTTTTTGTAGCGAAATTCATAATCTTGTCAAATAGCTGAATATTTGATGCTTCGCCAGGGCTACCAAGAGTGATTTTTTTTATTGTGACACCAACACTAGATGGGTTGCCTCCAGCCCCCATCCTGTTATTTAATCCATAACTAGAGGGATGTGACGGAATTAATACCAGTACCAGTGCTTTAAGTGAATGCAGGGTACTCAACTGGAATTCGAACTCGGCTCACCGATTTCTCTTTCCAAGCCGATATACACTGCACTACAACGCACATCTGTCACTGAACACTTACAGCGCCTGGTATTCCCAAGCGGTCACCCATCTAAGTACTGACCAGGCTCAACGTTGCTTAACTTCACTGATCGAACGAGAACCGGTGTATATGCCGTGAGTATGCCGGAACTAGTACAATAAAGGTTTGGTTAAAAATTTCAATGCCGAAGCATACAACGGCCGAAACTTCGTTAATATGGCAGCAAATATAAGAACATTGTTCTAACAATGTAAATAGTGGAAATAACTACAATACCTCATCTCAGAAATATAGACAAATATAGACAGACGTAGGATACATTTACTATTCGTGTACATTTGTGGTTAGCCTTTTTTCAGTGTTTGACGTGTATAATAGTGTGTAAACTGAAAATGTTCCGTTTAACATGGCAGGATATTCATACCATGGGCAGGTAGATATGATTACATAGTTCCGCGCGAATAGAATTAGTTTGCGTTTCCAGACTGATGGCAGCGGAGTCATTCAACCTTTGCTGCTGCTTATCGCCGCGTTGCTGAGGGGATCCGTGGCACCACAAACTATGGATAGAAAAAGATCAAGATCCGCTCGTACGCTTTACGAGGAAGAACACATTCTACAGGCTGTAGATGACGATCCAGGTACCAGGACACATTTCAAGTGGCCCTCGCATGTCGTACATCTGATAGTACCACGTGGTGGGTAATTTAAGAACAACTCTTGTATCCGTATCATTCGCAACGTGTGCAGAGTCATTCGCTTTCTGATCACTCACCACGGGAGAACATTTGCTGATGGTTTATTGCACAAACAACCGCTTCGGTGTTCGTCTCTGCGGTCTTGTTTACAGATGAAGCAAGATTTAGAAGGGATGGAATAACAATTTTACTCAAACATTTGCAGGCGGATTAAAATCCCCATAGTACAATTCAAGCTAGACACCAGCATTAGTTTACAATTAGTGTATGTATGTTGGAATTGCTGGCAGTGGTAGGTCCATGTGTGTTCTCTCAGCACATCTTACAGGAGTTGTTTACAGGACTTTAAGTGAATGCAAGGAATTCAGCAGAGTTCGAATTCCAGTTGAATTTCTTGCATTCACTTACGCACAAATATTCTTGGGAAAGGTATTAATCTGTCTCTTCCTTCTAGTTAGAGGTTAAATAATAGGACGGATTGGGTTCTATAGCATTGGCTGGCAACTAGTCTGACTGATTTCAAACACACTTCCAGACTTCAGTCTTTTGAATTTTTATCTGTGGGGCCCACCTAAAAGAGTTGACATTAATAATGCAGAGACGATTCAGCAACATGTCACGGGAGACTGAGAAACTATTCGACATCGTGTGGGAGTACTTAAAAGGGTCCGCCAATCAATAATCCGAAGGTTGCATGAGTGTGTAGAAACAATCGGGGGACACTTTGAACATTTGGTATGAGTTGTTGTGTTGAAGTACAACGATGGCCATTGGGATATATATTTATATGAATATTTTTACTTGTTTTGGTGTCAGGAACCCGCCCCAAATTTTGTATATATATATATATATATATATATATATATATATATATATATAGAGAGAGAGAGAGAGAGAGATTAATTAATTTAATTTTGTAATCAATGAAAGAGAGGTTTTTAATATAGTATTGTCGTTCTCCTAAACTGGTGGCCACCAAAGGCGATAGGTCTTAGTCTGTCCTGCTATTTATCCATAGAATAAGGTATGGGGAAGAAGAGATTGATTTATACAATTCACAAGGGTATTTGCACGTAACTGAAAGTAACAAACCAAACTGGGATTAGAACTCAGCTATCTGATTCCTCGGGTGGAGCCTCTGTTCGTTAATCAACATTGCCTCCTGAGTGGACGCGTGTTCGGCTACTAAAGCGAATCTGCCACCAGACCAGAAAAGAGTAAGTAGAATCCCAGCAGCACAAAAAACAAACGTTAAACGGAGGATTAACTCATCCGTGTCTTCAGCCGCCAAAACCCTTCTATGGGCTAAATAGTCTCGTCAACTCTATTTACTCCTTGTGGAAAAATAAATAAAAACTAAATAAATACTAAAAATTTCAGAATTTATGCGGAGAGGTTAGTAGTAAAGAATTAAAGTAGAATTTAAAAGGAACCGGAAGTCCAATCTTGAACAAGAAACAAAAGATAAACCTCCAAAATTTTAACGCTACAGAGATCTTATTTAAATGTAAATTTTCATGTTCAATCGATTTAAATTTTAAACTTAGATTAACGAAATGTGTTGGAATACAGTTTTCAGTCTTGTCACTATTCATAACTCTGTACATCTTCGTACATATAAAATCCCATCTCTTTGTAGACGATTTTACATGTGTAAATGCATGCCTGTGTGTTCGGTCATGACAGGTTAATTTGATGTCATATACGTGCCATGAAGTGATACTGGAATATATATTTGAATGTTAAATTTCTTAATGTCACAAATATATTAATTCGTTGTTAAAATCAAAGTAAATTACTTTACTCTTTGAATATTGTTTTTTTATTATCATTATTTTTTCGAGATTTCAAAAATTTTAGATGTTATTTTTTATTATTCTTTATTGAATCCGTTATACATTATAATACGTTTTTCTGGCTCATACTAAGTTAATTTTTTTTTACTTTATTTTCAATAGGAGTAGATAGGTTTTCCTATCGTCCGGTCCGTATTCCTCCCTCTACCCTTAAACAAGAATAGAGGCTTATCCCATGTTTCTTGTTTCGGAAGGGTTTCTCTGATACTTTATTCTCCTCAGGTCTTAATAGTGGTGTTGTCACAAGTTTTTTTTTTGGATGTGTGTGGATGGTGGCAACATCTCTTTGTACTGAGGGTACCGAGGTGGCAGTTTTCTACTTGCTGCTTTCGACTGATAGTTAGGAGCCCGAACTCTTGCGTAGCATTTTGATAGGTTGTTTTGGTCAACAGTTGAATAATATCGGGATTCTTGTAGTGCCATATCGCGCATAGATGGATGTTCCTGCAAGTGCCTCCGGTGGTCAACCCTGAAGCCACATTATGCTGCAGTCTGCGCTAGTTCTCTTCCCAAACCTGTTGCATTTGACGACCGACTGCTACTGCTACTCTAGGACTCTTCATACCAAAATGATTCTAAAACGCAATCAAAGATATTAAACTAAACCAAACAAAAAACACCCAAAAAACTCTCAACATCTCATTCTCAAACCAATTTTTTCAGTGTGGAATCGTTCCTCTACGAAAGATCTTCTGACATCCTAGCTCTCTGCGAAACTAACCTCATCTCTACAATTCTGCCTTTGATTTCTCAATTCCTGGATAACTTACTCTCTTTAGGAAGATTCCCAATGTCTATATGCATAGTCTGAATGTTTATGTCTGGCTAGGGAGATCTCTCTTGAACTTCTGTTTACTCCTACATGGGTCTCCGTCCCTCCTGCTAAACTCACCAAGCTATCTTTTCTTTCTCCTTAATCTCCTGACTGCTGCATGCTAAATAGTATTTCAGACAATATAGACAAGGCCATTTTCCTTCACCCTTTCGCTATCATATGTTCGGTGACTTCAATGCCCATCATGCTAAGTGGTTGTAAATCTCACTGATCATGCGTCACTCAGGCCCTCACGTAAGTAGTGGATTTCCCCACGTGTTTCCCCAGTAACCAGAATGGGCATGCTTCTCTTTTAGATCTTTTTTTTTACTTTATACCAGACTTTTTTCATGTTATGCAGCACTGTCCTTTTAGTAACTTTAATACTGTTGTGGTGTCAGTAAATGTCTCTTTCTACTCCTACCCCATTCAGAAACCTCCTACCGGCAGGATATCTTACTGCTATCAATGAGCAGAGTGGCACTCGTTCCGTGATTTACTTTGCAATATCCCTTGGAACAAAGTTTTTAGTCTCCCTGTTCAAGACTGCGCCTCTGAGGTCTCCTCCTTGGTGAAAGCCGGCATTGATGCTTTCATCCCATCTAAGAAATTCCGACTTAAACCTCGTTTATTTAATTGGTCCTCTCCTGGTTGCTTGGCTTCCATCGCCCACAGAAATCACTTCTGGTTTTACTGTAGTGACACGTCTGATCACAATAGGCGCTTTTTTGTCTCTGCTCGTAATAAATATAAGGGTGTTCTAAAAGTTGATAATCTGTTGTTTGTTCATAGAATGAAGCAGTATATATCATCATAAAAATTTGGTTCCGACTGTTACTGGTGCCTCTGCAAGAGTGTGCTGAACAACAGAAAAAACTGGATCCCTCTTCTATTCAATTAATTCGAAATCCCCACATTCACAGCAGCCAGCTCAACTGAGTAATATATATTAATGCCTCACTACTTCATGTTTTCCTGCTTGTTCGAACTTCTCCTCTGTAGTTCTTGCTTTTAAGAACACTGGGGAGCCCTTTGGCAACTTTAAGTATCACTCTATTGTCCCCTTACTTCTTTTCGTCAAGTTATTCGAGGCTATTCTCATTGTTGAAATAGCTAAGTATTTCACATCTCACAACATTATCCCTGACAAACAATATGGCTTCCACTTCGCCAGTACAACTGCTGATGTGCTAACGTCCATTACTGAATATATATATACCAGACTCTTGATAAGAACGGCGAAGCTCAAGCTATTACTCTTGATATCTCGAAAGCATTGACAGGGTTTGGCATGCTGGCCTTCTGTGCAAGCTCCAGAGCAATAGTATTTCTGGACGATTGTTTGATTTAATTTACTTGTTTTTATTAAATTATGAAATTATGGTTGTCATGAACGGGCGCGCTTTCAGATTCTTTCATACGAACGCAGACGTCCCTCAAGGCTCTACCCTAGTTCCTATGACTTTTTTTATTTCCATCAATGATCTCACTGATGTAATCAATTCCCAAGTAGTCATCTATGCAGATGACACTAACATTTACTCCTGTCTCAATAAGAAATCGTCCAAAGTTGATAACCTGGCTGTTATCCTTCAAAAGGACCTCAAATCTGTGATTGACTGTAAATAACTTCTAAATTTTAATGCCTCCAAAACGAAGCTGCTTTCTTTTAATCACCATAGAGAAGTTTTCTTGCCTACCATCAGAATGGATGGCGCTAGTCTCCTAGAGAGCAACACAATTTGCCTCCTTGACCTTTTTCTCTCAAACGACCTCAAATGAAATAACTGCATCGAATCCATAGCCGCATCTACTGATAGGAAGTTTGGGTCACTGTGTCGGGCCAGGAAGTTTTTCTCGTCAGAATCCATTTTGCACATTTATAATTCTACCATTCGTCCGTGCATTGAATATTGTTGCCATGTCTGTCCTGGTGCTCCTGCTATTCATCTTGAGGTTCTCGATAAAATCCAAGGGAAGATCTGCAATATAATCAATCCTTACTTGGCAGCTCACCTTCAGTCACTTTTTCACCGACGTGATGTAGCTTCACAATGTCTTTTCTACAAGTATTTTTTGTGGCAAATGCTATGACGACTTTTTTCCTGGTTCCCCGTCCACATGTATTTACGCAGGCTACAAGATTGGCATCTAGGTTCCACACTTCTGCCAAAATAGGTAAATTTAACCACCTCTTCTACTCCATCAGTTTCTTTTCTTGCACTTATTGTTTGTAGAACTTTCTTCAGTTAGCTTGCTTCCCTGATAGCTACAATCTCAAAAATGTAAATGCAGCATCAACTTCCATCTTCTATCTACTTTATTTAAATCCAACTCTTATCGTTCTTCGACATCCCTTGTACCTTGTTTTTTTTTCTGTCACTGTAACTCCATGCACACCAGTGGCGATCCTGCCTTTTTTTTGCAATGAAATGATTATAAAAAAACAAAAGATTCATTTTCAGGTTTTTAACTGATATTAAAATGGTATTTTAAGGTTTAAATATAGGGTGGTTTTCTAAGTAAAGCTTACAGGTGTGACGAGGCTGAAAATAAGAGGGACCCAAAGAGGATCGAAATGATTCTAGCGAAACAA
The DNA here is from genome assembly GCA_037127315.1 of Ascarosepion bandense. Taxonomy (NCBI): domain Eukaryota; kingdom Metazoa; phylum Mollusca; class Cephalopoda; order Sepiida; family Sepiidae; genus Ascarosepion; species Ascarosepion bandense. Next base: position 1,577,006 of record JBBBDQ010000369.1, read on the forward strand.
GTTTGTTAACCATAACACCAAAGGCTAGCGTTATTATCTTGCGCCTGAGCCGTCCCTAAATAGAAAGTGCCGAGGGTACTTGAGCAATGTTTTTTAATCCTTGCGTATATGCATGATATCTACCACTGTAAGCTCGACCATATGTCGCATTTTTATGAAGCAGGCAAAGAACTAAATAAAATACGCATTTTTACGGTTTTCGCAATTAACAACATAAGCTTATACCCCAAGGGACAGGGCGGGGGCGTCCTCCAAATTTTTGAATCTGCTTCTGGAGGGGTCAGATGTGTGAGATGCACGGATAAATCTCATAACAGAACTGTATTTTTGTTATTTAAATTCACTCTCTTGGGATGGGTGAAGTGTCTCCTATGGAACAATTCTTCCTCGTAGGAAAGCTAGGGTTAATCTTTGGCGCCTAAGTCATCCCGAAAAAGAAAATGCAGCGGAGACGAGACTATTTTGGGTCTCTAGACCACATGTACGCTTGATAATACCATTTTAAACTCAGCCTTGTACCATATTCTCTTCGAGTAATAGAATAAATCCTACTGAAATGCGAACTTTTTTTTGATCCCGGTTTCCGATTATTTCGCTTGAGGCGTCTCCCCTGGCAGTACTTCCATGGGCAGGATTAATCCTTGTCACTTGAAGCGTCTTCAAAGAGAAAAAAGTTTAAGTATTTTTTTCATTCTAAACCCATATACGCAAGGGACCCAACTTTAAAATCGGTCTTGTGCCATATTTCGTTTGAGTTCGCGCATGAATAAATTAGTTAAAATATTTCTTATTCGACACTTAATTAAGCTGGGAATATGCAAGTAACGTAATATTTATTGACACGGAAAGTAAAATCGGCGTACTGAGTTCAAGTTCTGGTATAGTCTGTTGTGTTCACTTACGTAAAAGTGCCCTTAATAGAGTGATTTACCGTTTTTCTTTTCCTAGCGCGAGGTTATATATCTAAATTAGGTTTTAGCCTTGGGTGGCAGCCAATCGAGGAAAAAAATAAACTTTGAATTCAGAGACATGGGAAAAATAACGGGAAAGGCACTCCCTTAGAGTTCTATAGGAATTCACAGATAATAAAGAAAAGAAATCTGTGGAGAGCTATGATCGCCTACACTCGATATTGTATTTAAAAATATTAAGTTCAGTTCCAGGGATCAGTCAATCCCCATTAAGCAATACGTCTTCTATTGTATTCAGATGGGAAGGGTTAAGATAATTCCCCTTTGCTGTGAAGCATTCTAAAGGGGAAGTGTCGAGGAAGATGGGTAGTTTTTGCTCCCAATCCCATGTACATCTTTAAAACTTGGCCAGTTGCCATATTCCATGCGAGTGGGTGTACAGATAAAAGCCTGAAACCGTATTTATTTAATATACGTTTTTACATAATTTGGGGACGATACCCACCTTTATATATAAGATTAATTTTCAGGTCTTTAACTGATATGCAACAGTCTTTTACGCTTTATATATAAGGTGATGTTCTAAACGTAGATGTGGCACAAGGAGGACAATAGGGGAGACCCTGTGAGGATCGAATTCTACTCAGTTGTACTGGTTCTAAACCAGACAAGTTTGTTAAACATGACACCACGTCAAAATGTCCAGAGCTTTATATATAAAATGGTATGGCATGTGACATACCTCTTTGATTCTGGTATAGTATGTCTCCTACCCGGCTTGAATGTATCCCACCTCAGTAAGAGTATATTTATAGATATGAATATTCGTCTATTTAGTGAAACTAATTATTTTCCGTAACCTTAACCCTAACTCCTCGCCCTATCACACAATTATAATACTTTTTTATAATACGCTTTTTAGGGAAGGCCACAGGTACGAGTGAAAATTTCGTAGATTACATTCACAAGGTAGGACACATACTATACCTGCACCAAGATGTGAATATTTGCGTGTGTTTTAGCCGATCTGATTTGAGGATGTGCATTGTGGGCCAGTCGATATCGACTCGGAACGACAAATCGGTGAGCAAAGTTCGAATTCCAGTTGATATTCCTTGTATTCACTTACGCAGAAATACTCTTTGGAAAGGCATTAATCCGTCTCTTCCTTCCAGCTATGGGTCAAATAATAGGACAGATTGGGTGGCAACCAGTCTACCGCAGAGAGCAATGACAACCAATACTTTTATAATCTGCCCAGTCAGTCATGTCTCTTTCGAGACATGATCACCCAAATCGTGTATTATGTATGGCACTTGACTGACTGATTTGGCTACAAGATGCGATGGGTAAATTGTCGCGATTTTATATTTTTAATTTCAACCTGCACATTGCTTTTTTTTCTTTTGTCGACTGTGCAGTATAGTAGAATCAATTGGACATCTCGCGCTGGAAGCTTCAATATGAGTTTGGGCGTCAGTGCAAACGATTCGAAAAGATTTGGATGATATATCCAGTCAGCATGGTGTTTAGAGTGATCACTAGTGTTGGCGACGTTATGACTCCATTGCCCTTCCCAGACTCAACACAGACGCCTACATCAAGTACCTTGAAGTAGTAGAATCCAGTCATGGATGTCAGTCAATTTCTGCGACCACGTCATCCCTTACATCTAGCCACCTAAATCCACAAACCGCAATCTCTTTAATTATTATATGTAAGGCACATTTGAGTGAGAGACCAAAAAAAAAAAAAAAAAAAAAAAAAACTATAACAGCAAAGATGAACTGAAGTTCACTAATTTAAACAAAGAGACGGCCCAGAAGATATGCAGAAGATTACGAAATCATTTGGTAGCCGTAGAAGTTAATGTCGATTTTTTAAAAATATTTACTCTTAATTATTTCAAGATATTTTTGTGTAATTTTGGTAAATATATCTGTTAAAATGAGATGTCAGTATTATTTATATTTTTTCTTAATTTAGACGACAATTCAGCCATCGCATCTGAAACTCTGATAAAATCAAAATAAAAACTATTTCGTTTTCAATCAGGTTAATTTGTATGTCAGAGTATTTGTTATTATGACTTCACAATATATATTTATTTGTTTTTTCACAACGTGTTTCTTGTTCATAGCTTTTCAATATTAACATTGCTATTCACTGTTCATAAGAACTTGGATTACAATCCAATAGCTTTCGGGTAAATCCTTATCATTGAGAACGTTTTCTCTGCGGTCTTAATGTACACGTATTTTAAATTGCAGAGATTTTTGAAGAATTTGTCATTGGCAAAAGACGAAAATAGAAATTGATCCAGGAATCTTTCTCTCCATTTTATTTTTCTAACAAGATTTCTCGATTATTCAGGGCCAATAGATATAAATAAATATACTGTTTAATTATAATAAAAAAAAGAGTATCTACTCAATTATGGGTGGCCATAAAAATAATACTTAAACAAATAATTTAAAAATATGTCGGAGTTATTCAATTTGTGCCGAATTTCGTAAAATTTCTTACATATATATATATATTTTATAGTCATGTCGCCCCAAGCAAGGCATTTTACTGCCACTGTTGTGCAGGGGGTTACACAGGAGGAATGTCACGAGGAGTGAGAGGTTGCAGTGGGTGTCAGGAAGAGAGTAGGAGAGGGAAGAGATTACTGATGAGAGTGGGGTGGACGAGGAGGAATGTTATGAAGAGTGAGAGGTTGCAGAGGGGTCAGGAAGTGAGTAGGAGAGGGAAGAGTGTACTAATGCTAGTGGGGTGGATGTAGAAAAGCATGAATGAGAGGATGTAAGTTCGTGAGACAGAAAATGACTATTGACTTTACATTCAAATTCTTAGAGATTGTAACTGTCAGGAAAGTAAGTATGCGGAAGAGAATTCCACAATTGGTAAGTGCGAGAAAAGAAGCTGCTGGAGTCGAATTTGCATTTACAATTTATTGGTTTCACAGTAAAAGGGTGGGACCTAGTTGCTAATCTTGTGGCTCGAGGAAATTCGTATATAGGGGGTACCAGTGAGCTCAGTTCATCGGAGCAGAAGCCGAGAAAGTATTTGTAGAAAAGACACAGGGAAGTCACACTGTGTCTGTGAGAAAGTGACTGTATCCTAGCTGCCAAGTCGGGATCGATCACATTACAGATTCTCCGTTGTATTTGGTCGAGGACACCTAAGTGGATAGCAGGAACATACGACCAGATATGGCAGCAATATTCAATGCACGGGCGGATGGTAGACTTGTATATGTGCAGGATTGTTTGAGACGGGAAAACTTTCTGGTCCTACACAGAGAACCGACTTTCTTAGCAGCGCATTTAGCTATGGATTCTATATAGTTATTCCACTTGAAATCTGGTGTGAGAGTTAACCCGAGGTGGCGCAGTGTTTCGCTTTCAGGGAGAGAAGCCTGATCTATGTAAATGGGCGGGAGGGACGATTGTCTGTGGTGGTTATTAGATAGCATCTTCGTTTTGGGAGCATTCAAATTTACAAGCCATTTCTTACCCCAGTCCACTATGGATTGGAGGTCCTTTTCAAGCTCGGCAGTGAGGTTTGCTTTGTCAGCCGCGGTAGATTTTTGATCGAGACGAGAGTAAACCGTAGTGTCGTCAGCATATATGCCCACTTGGGATCTTATTACATCAGGGAGATCCTTAATATAGATAAAGAAAAGCGTAGGACCTAGAATAGAGCCTTGAGGGACACCCGCATTTATGTGATAGTATTGATAGTGATAGTTCAGTACCACCCTCATTGTATGGTTTGTGTGTGTGTGTGTGTGTGTGTGTGTGTGTGCGCGCGCGCGCGCGACCACATAATTCAACAATTTCAACAACGTGTTAAGGAAACTAATATTTAACGTCAGGAAGAGAGAATTGAGGTTGCTGGAACACAAAATGTGGTAGAGAGGTTTGGCAAATTTGATACTCACGGGACAGAGAGGAAGAGGGACAGAGGAAAATTTACGTAAATTGATGGTGGAACAGAGTTTAGGAGAAATCACAGAAAAACAAAGCTTATTAAGAACCACGAGAGACAAGAAGTTGTGGTGAGTGATGATCGCCTACGTCTCGGTGCATAAAGTAGAAAGATTCACGTGATTTGAAGGTCACACAGAAGTTTGCCCCTGTCTTTTATAAGCCAGAGTGTAATCACAGCAAGTGAGGAGATGGAACCAAAAGAGAAGTTAGAAATTGCAACTTTGAAGAGCACTTTCTCTCTATATATCTTTCTTTCTCTCTCTCTCTCTCTCTCTCAATATATCATTGGCGGCCACAATTTTAACAATATAAAATATGCAAATGACACAGTATTGACAGCAGACACGGAAAGGAAACTACAAGACCTCCTACAGAAGGTAGGGAAGGAAAACGAGAGGAAAGGACTAAACATAAACTACACGAAAACAAATTGCAGGCTCATCAGCAAACAGAGGAGCCCAAAATGCCAATTAATAGGGCGAGGGCACTAAAATCAAGCATGTACAAAATTTAAATACCTGGGAAATGTTCTAACATGGGACGAAAAGTGTGACACTGAAATCCGAAGGACGCATTTCAAAATGTGAGTAAAAAATTTTAAGAGACAGGAAAATTTCGTTGGAAACAAAGAAAAGAGTACTGGAATGTTATGTGATATCTGTCCTTCTATATAGAAGCAAATGCTGGACAATTTCCTCAAAGATGAAGGAGAGACTCAAAGAAACAGAAAAGAGGTTATACAGAAGGATACTGAGAATACCATGGACCGAACAGGTGAGAAACGACAAGGTTTTGGAGAATATGGAAACGTAAAGGAGACATATACTTAACATCAGGAAGAGACAGCTGAGGTTTCTAGGGCTCGCAACGAAGAAGGAGGGCTTGGAGAATCTGATACTCACAGTGCGGATAGAAAGACAAAGGAACAGTTGTAAACAGCGCGTGATATACTTGATGGACTTAAACGAATGATGGCAGAGCAGGGTTTGGGAGAAATAACAGGACAACAATAATAGGACAATAACAGCAAAAAGAGACTGGAAGAGGGGAAGAGCCATGATCACCTACGTCCTGAAGGGACATGGCACATAAACAAATATATATACATATATGTATGTGTGTGCGTGTATGTCTGTCTGTCTGTGATGTTTGATTTGTGATTGTGTTTCAATTCCTCATCTTTATTTGCCGTGTTCTTTAAGGATGTAGGCGATCAGGGACCTCAACTTAACCTTATCCCTTGTCGCTCTTAACACTTTTCCTCTTGGTGTCTATACTAAATTCTGATCCGTCATATGCTTGTTCAAGCCCATCAAGTATGCTTTTGCCCGGCCTGCCTTTCCTTCTATTGTCTCGTGAGCATTAGATTCTTTAAATCCTCCTTCCTTATTATTTGTCCCAGAAGCTTCAGCATTTTTCTTCCCGATGTTAATATATCTGTTAAAATGAGATGTCAGTATTATTTATATTTTTACGTAATTTAGACGACAATTCATCCATCGCATCTGAAACTCTGATAAAATCAAAATAAAAACTATTTCGTTTTCAATCAGGTTAATTTGTATGTCAGAGTATTTGTTATTATGACTTCACAATATATATATATATTTTTTTTCTCAACGTGTTTCTTGTTCATAGCTTTTCAATATTAACATTGCTATTCACTGTTCATAAGAACTTGGGTTACAATCCAATAGCTTTCGGGTAAATCCTTATCATTGAGAACGTTTTCTCTGCGGTCTTAATGTACACGTATTTTAAATTGCAGAGATTTTTGAAGAATTTGTCATTGGCAAAAGACGAAAATAGAAATTTATCCAGGAATCTTTCTTTTCATTTTATTTTCCTAACAAGATTTCTCGATTATTCAGGGCCAATAGATATAAATAAATATACTGTTTAATTATTATTAGTTTACTTTTCGTTTGCATCCTTTCCAAAACCTTTGTGTTACTCATATTTTTCGTTCATGTTATTCTCAGCATCCTTCTGTAAAACCATATTCTGTTTTTTCGAGTCTCTCTTTCATCCTTGAGGAGATTATCTCGCATTAGCTACCATGTGGCAAAATAACAATCAAGAAAATGTCACCAGAAAATAGTCTCATCAAAAAGAGTCAGTTAAGTGCCATACGTGATACACGCTTGGGCGATCATGTCTCGAAAGAGACATGACTGACTGGGCAGAAGATTATCCAGTAGTAGGTTGCCATTGCTTTCTGCGGTAGACTGGTTGCCGACCAAGGCTATAGAACCCAGTCTGTCCTGTTATTTAACCCATAACTGGAAGGAAGAGACGGATTAGTACCTTTCCCAAGAGTATTTGCGCGTAAGTGAATACAACGGATTCTACTGGAATTCGAACTCGGCTCCCGGGTTTCTCGTTCCGAGCCGATATCCACTGTACCACAACGCGCATTAAAAAGTGATATGTCCTAAAAACGTTGCTACTTTGCTCAACCCCTATTCATTTTCATGCTTTTTTTTTTTTTTTTTAGCAGTGACGCTATATTGTATTCATGGACAGGAAACGATTGGCATCATTATCCGTAATGTATACAATCATAATCTTTTAATTATTATATGCCACATTTAGAAAATAAAATACTCAATGTCACTAGTAAACTCCCTATACATGTACGTCACTCCCTCTTCAAATTTACATTAAAACTTAAGATTAATAATAAAATTCCATTCCTTGGTGTATTTATTGATCCCAGCACACGTAGACTTACTTTCTCTATATAGGAACCCAACCAGCATAAACTCGTGTCTTCTTAATTATAACAGTGAATGCTCCCAACGATATAAGTTAGCTGTTATAAAAAAAAAAAAAACTTTATTCAACGCACACAAATGATATCTTCTTCCAAAGCCATAACCTATAAAGAATTACACAACATTAATCAAACACTTGTTAACAACGGATTTCCTAACTCCGTCATTGATCAACAAATTAAAAGATATCCCAATAAACTAAGTAATGCCTCTAACAATAATGATAATAATAATAGCGTATGTCAAAATAAACATAACACTATTAACTTATACTTTTGCAACCAAATGCATAATAATTACAAACATGATAGGTAGAAATGTTAAACCAATTAATAGTAATAATAAACAAATTAAGCTCATATATTATAAAAAAATTTAAAACAATTGACCTCAGTTTTTAATAACCCTACGACCGCCCAACCAAATCTTCTACAGAAAACCAATGTAGTGTATCAATTTACATGCCCGTTCAGAGATCGTTTCTCTGATACTAATAATAAACCCACTACATATATTGGTTTTACTACAATCACGTTTTCCCGTAGACTTACCTGTCACCTTTCTGATCATAAGTCAATTAAACAACATTTCTGAGGAAAACATAGCCATGCATGAAATATCAAACAGGTTTTAGCCGATATCACAATAATACTCGCACATACACACAGTAAAAAAAAAAAAATTCAGATATTAAAGGGCATCTACATTAAATCAAAACAACCCACACTCAATAACATCACATTTTAATCTAGTCACAACACATTATATTGCATTTAGACATATGTTTCTGTTGTTAACATTTCGGTCTCTCACGTGGTGTGACATCATAGAACCGCATTACAAATTTACGACCAGCGTCTTCCATTCGGTGATTGTTATCGTCGCATAGAAATGTTTTATGTCAACACAAGATAATATCATCTTTGATGGTGGATGTCTTTATGTTAAGGTTCATATAACCTCTCTAAAGATGGCTTATGTGAGCCGAAAGCTTAGAACCAGCATAATAAAAAATATCCAAATGTTAGACAATTTTTGTCTTTATTTCCACCTGAAATTGAAGCCAAAACACGATGTTTAGAACGGCTCGTGTTTAAACATAATAGAAATCCATTGTCTGTTATATTTAACAATATATGTTTAGAAAATTATATGCTGCCTCGATATACTATATATATATATATATATATATATATATATAGTGAAAGAGAGAGAGAGAATAGAAATTTATCTATATTACCACTAATATAAATACATTTCTATTCTAACGATAAAATTATTATTCATGTATTTATAAAATGTTTATTTTCAGGATTATCTCTTTTTGTTAATCCAACGATTCTTCTTAATCCATTGATAAATCATAAATTATAATGAAAATTTAATATTAAATTTCCGTGAATAATAATGCAATAACAAAAACAGAAAAAAACCAGCTAATTAATACTTTTACTACCTATAATTATACGAATGTATTCAAGAATGACATGTAAGTGTGTATCTGTAAATGCTAATGTATTTCTCCTCTTCAAATTTTGTAATGAGTTAGTGCGAATTCTTAATAACGAAATTTGAGCAATGTCTTATATGGGTGTATGCAGGCCCCGTGCATATCTACATCTCCAATGGATTGGGTGGGGCCAAGTCTGTTTTAGGGCTCCGGGCAGTGCTTTGTGACCCTCGCTTATCTTATCAATATTTACTTTTTTCTACCGACATTATGTCACACATTGAATTGAGTACAACAGACTATTGTTAAAGAATGAAAAATTTTCACGTATTTTGACGTTGTTTTGCGTTTTTTTGTTTTGTTTTTCTCATGCTAAGATTCGAAAAAAAAAACACGATGTGAAATACACAATTTGTTATTCAAAATGTTGAATGAGTTAAAAACTCTCAACTTTTTAACAAGAAAAATCTAAAGTTGCCGTAAAACATTGTTGATTTATTTACATAGAATGATATATTAAGACAAGTCTCTAGAAATTAGAGCAATTCAACTAGAAAATTGGAAATACAATGTATATAAAAATTAGAGTCTAATTTGTATTTAGATACATACATTGTATTTCCAATTTTTCAAGTTGAATTATTCACCTATATTGCGTATGATCCATTATTGTACATAATTAGGTTACAATAAAATTTGTTTTTTATGAATACTTCCTTATAAAAATGAAGCTGTAGAGAGAATGTGAGGGCATATCACAGGTTCGGTGGGGTATGATAGATTCAGGACACACACTCACATACGAGACCTTTGTACCGACCGCGCGTGCGTGCGTGCGTGCGTGCGTGTGTGTGTGTGTGTGTGTGTGTGTGTGTGTGTGTAAGTATGTGTGTATAAATATGTGTGCGTGTTCTTTTAGTTTCAACTTATAAAAATTTTTTCTTCCTTGTAATATATTTCTTGCAACCACTTGCTATTTTCCTCAGGCTCGAAGCGCTCACCCGATGCCATAGCATGCTGCATGCTGATTGGCTGAAATCCGAGCGCCTGGACTCCGCCCTATCCCAATGCGCAGTCGTCAGTATGCAAATGACTGTGCGCGTGCCGTTCCTTTAACTAAAGTGTGGAGGAAAAGCGACGCCTACAAACTTCGACAACTTCGTCGAGGGTGGAGCTTTTTTCCCCCGTTCAATGCCACAGTGTTTGCTGAGTGAATGGAAAGAACAGAAACGTTTTTCCGTTCTCATGTTCTCTGGACTGCGCGTGCTCGTTCGCTCGCGCGTGCGCAATCACTATCACTGGATGACGTTGCACGAATTCATACATTAAGGGTCCGTGGGTACCATTCTTCTGAGGGGGAATATTTTTATATATATTTATGCAGACGTATACTATACGTAAATTGCATACGCACATTGACGGTAGTGAGAGGGAATTATGATTTTTTGGTATTGCTTTACACACATAAAGCAAACAAGCAATTTTTGCTAGTTTTAAACATACAGACGAACATGCCTATTCATGTCTATACGTTTGAGGTTATAATTTTTGGATGTGTTTGCTGAGAATGCAAAAGCGAACGTATTTGTATATGTGGCGATGATTAGAGAGCGAAAAAGAATATATGTATGTAATGATATATATATATATATATATATATATATATATATATATATATATATATAGATGTAAAGATTTTTTTTAATATCTTCTTACCTCTTACAAAATTTTTTCCCAAAATAAAAGGAAGTGATTTTTGCATTTTTTTTCAATAAACGTTTATTACCATATCAACTACCTAATGAGACGTTCTTTCAATGTCGAAATAAAATGTACAATTTTGTAGTAGTTTGTACATGTTCTAAAGAATCATAATAAATATTAATGGCTCTATTTTTATTGAGCACTGTTTTAAATTAATGTTTTGAACGTTGCAATTATTTTCTTCGTTCCTTATTCATTTGTATATATATATATATATATATATATATATATATATATATATATAATAATGAAGGTCAAAGTAAACATACGCACATACATATAAATATAAAACTGAACACGGAGATCAACCCAGTCTGATTCATTCTTGGACGCAATCTTAAGATATCCTGAAGATTTGCGTTCGTGCGTGTAACAGACTGTCGCCACTCTGTGTTGACCTCACTTTTATATTTATATTCAAACGACGTCTCCCTGATTTTGAGCACTCTCCTCTTAAATATAGCACACCATGAAGTCAATGTTGCTATTATATATATATATATGCTCTCATCACGATTGAGCTCTCTGGAGAAGAAAATTCTAAAAACAATTTCCACTTCTGCTATATGCGTGACTCTTCAGAAATGAATTGAGTTCTTTCGGTGACTGGCATGTGTATACACTGCTTATATACAACACGTTAAAATTTCCTCTCTCTGATTCCATGTGTCGATGGCTTAGGGAGTAGCGACTCTGACTGACACCAAATCGGTCGAGTTTCGATCCCGGCCAGAAGCAAGTGGATGTGTCTAGCCACACTGATGAGCTGCGAAACAGGCTTGTATGTGGATGACTAATATATATATCAGTCAGTTAAGTGATACACGCTTCTGACTGGGCAGAAGATTATCCCGCAGTAGGTTGCCATTGCTTTCTGCGGTAGACTGGTTGCCGACCAAGGCTATAGAACCCAATCTGTCCTGCTATTTAACCCATAGAGACGGATTAATACCTTTCCCAAGGGTATTTGCGCGTAAGTGAATACAATGGATTCAACTGTAATTCGAACTCGGCTCCCCGTACCACAGCGCACATCCCAATATATATATATATATATATATATATATATATATATATATATAACTGTTTAATCAAAAACAGAATATCTACTCAAATACGGGTATCAATTAAAAATAATGTTAAAACAAATAAAATATGGCGATTGTTAATTCAATTTCGTTAATCTCCGGAACTTATATATATATATATATTCAGCTCTTAGACTCTAGAGCTTCGTAAACTAACCTTTTACTGTAAACGCACGGTCGACTCGTCAGAAGGTTTCGGCAATTTACTGCTGATTTACTAAATTTTGTTATCTTTATACTAAGTTGAAAATATATTTATGGGTTATCCCCCCCCTCTCTCTGTGTTTGCTTGTGTGCGTGTGTGTGTGTGTGTGTGTGTGTGTGTTTGTTTGTTTGTGAGCAATTGTGATCAGTTCTCTCAGGTATAAAATGTCTCTTTTAGCCTAACGAAACCGCCGCGCTCAAATCAGTGTTCTTCTCTCCTCATTTGTGAAAGAATAAATAACACCAAACAAGTTACTCGTGTGTAGGTGAATTTTTTTTTAATCATATCACCCCGAGCAAGGCGGCAACGCCACTGATGTACCGGGGGCTACGTAAGAGTGAAAAGATTAGAAGAGAGAAAGCCGGAAACCACACCCTAAACAGGGAACAAGGGATGAGCCTCTACACCTGCTCAATAGACGTGGGTGTAGTGTGGTACTGTTCCTTTTCAAGTTAACCATCAAACGTAAAAAATACTTAATGGTCATCCATTTAAATATTGCATTTCGTGAATGATTTATTAAGTTCGTCACATTAAATGAAAGAGAAATTAAATTCGGAGCATGAAACTGTGTAGAGGTAGAGTACAAATACCTGAAAGTGATGATCTTCAAGCTGTTTTGTATGCAGACACCATCAAAAGTGTAACTGGTTGAAAAAGTTTCTGCCACATAACCAACAATTGTAATATGTTTTCAAAAAAATGAGTAAAAACTGTCATCATGAATTGGCAGAGATAAATATTGGACAGTGTCAATCTGAATTTCATTAATTGACATCCATAAAAATAGAAATTTTATGGAAGATTGGCACTAGAGATAAAAAGAAAGTTTCCTAAAAGCGTTGGAAATCCAGTTTAGACTATAACATCGATCGCAACAGCAAATTTTATCTTTGGTGGAATATGAAATCCATAGTGTATTAGAAATTACTGAATCCTTCGAGGTTTGAGTGATGCTGCAAGAACAGTTATAGGGCAGGGAAACGAAGAAGCCTTGTTATTTTAAGCGACAATTTATTCATTACATCCTGCACACACATACACACACACACATACACACACACACATATATATATATATATATATATATATATATATATATATATATATATATATTCATCATCAGTATGATAAGACATCCGATTGCTTCTAGCCAGGATTGAAACCCAACTGAATTGACATCAGTCAGCGATTCTATCTTCTGAGCCCTCGGTAGAGGAAGGCGGACTTTAGCGTGTTATAAACAATGTAAACATACGCCAGTAGCCGAGAGTGTTCAAATTCATTACTGAATGAACGATGCGTAAATGCGTGAACAGCTACTGTTTTTTTTTTTTTTTTAAGTTTTCCATTTCTCAGTAGTGCTCATTCGGGATGCGAGAGGGTAAATAGTCATCCGCAGACAGATCTGTTTCGCTGTATCACAGCTCATCAGTACAGTTAAACATCCGATTGCTTCAAGTCAGGATTGAAACCCGACCGAAATGACATTAGTCAGCGATTCTATCCTCTGAGCTAGTGGATGAAAACGACATATATTTGTTTATAAATTAAGAACAATTTTAACAAAATATATGACAGTGTAAATTTTTTCTTAGTCTGATGAAGTCCTAAAGAACGAAACTAGTCACATGAAAATATTTTTTCTCTTTGTCATAGATTTTCGTAAAGTAAATATATATATATATATATATATAGTATAGCTGCACGCTTATTTTGGAATATACTAAGATGGCTAGATAGTGCCTGAAAACCATAAAACGGGTTTACCCAAGCCTTGTGAGTGAAATTGGGAGCTGTCAATAGTTGTGCAAGCACGAAATCACAAGTCATCGTCCTGGTCTTGTTCAACTTGTAGTTCACGCCAGATAAAGTGCTCTCACCCATGAAAATAAGTCCATTCAGCATAGTTGCAGTATAAACCACAGGCAGGTGTTGAATAAACACAAGTGTGCCTGACCAAGCGTCTGCAATGGGGATTAGCTAGCCGCCCTAGTAGACGGGCATCCTCAGATACGAGTGTCAGCCTTATACGATATAATTTGTATGAAAGTGAACGCAGCAGTCGCGGACAGATTTTGAACTCATCCTACCGATTCTATTTTCCGCAAATCCGGAAAAATGAGTTTGACGTTTCAACCAATGAAATTGCTGTATACGAATCAAGGAATGTGCCACTGGACTCAGTGCAAAACACATATAACATTTTCTTAAATGTACACATAACAATCCGTATGTTGTAAACTAAGTCAGTTATTCGATAGTTCTCTCAAATCGCACCTGCGCCTTTGACAAGTGCAAATCTGTCCGTAATTATATCACCAGAGATCGCTTACTGTGTAAAGCACGTCTCTTTTTGTGTCTATGATCGATTTCAACTCTCCTGACTGTGGCCGGTTGGGAAAAAAGGCTCTTTGCTTCATTTATTAAGTTTAGTAGATCACTAGGCCAACTGCGGGTCAGTAGATTACGTTACTTCAATTTCTATCGTCGTAGAGATTTTGTCTTACTCGAAAATCAGCATTCGATATATTTTGCTTTTATCTGGGTTCGAACATCGATCTCCCGTACCAGTAGTAGATATGCTACTAGGTTAGTGGACCAACAGTAAATATTTAGAAAGTTTTGTTTAGTTTACTATACGACAACTGTGAAACTCCCAATGAAAATAAAACTGCAATATTAGATTATTAACTCTTGCTTCCCAGTTTAACCCCATTTTTTGTCCTGGTTTGAAATGACAGTTTTCTTTGTTCTTAGCGAATCAAAAGAAATCCCGAGGGCAGGGCACCACCCAAGATGCCCTTTATTTTCTAATACTTGGTTTCAGGGTTATTAAATACTTTAATTAAAGAGATATTGTTGGTAGCCACGTTATTTTATTTATTTATTTATTTATCAAAGAGCTAATCAAAGTAGAGGGTTAATTTGTGTTGTTGTATTAGCGTAAGTTCTCGGGGGCTATGATAGAAAGATAACTACCAACTCTAAACTTGAAGAAGTCAATATTTAATTAGTGAATAACATGACAGAGTTCAGTCGGAGACATGAGAATTATAATTTTGAAGTAGACATTAGAAGGAACCGGAAATTCAGTCCTAAACAGGAAACAAGCGATAAACCTCTACTCTGTTCAAAAGACTGAGAAGGAGCGTGAGTCGCACGATAGGCGGACTTATCTACTTCTCTTGGGTGAGAAGAAAAAATTGTAAATAAAATTTCAGAGCTCAGTCGGAGACGGCAGATGTATAGAGTTTATGTAGACTTGAGAAAGAACCAGAAACCCAGTACTAAACAAGGAATAAACATCTAGACTTGTTAAAAAGACCGGAGAGGAGTCTAAACTGGGCGATATCAGTAAGTGATATTTCAGTTTGGTTAGACACAAGTAACAGAACTTCATGTACAGTATACAGTCAGTCAGTTAAGTGCCATACGTGATACACGCTTGGGCGATCATGTATCCTTTTTTTTTAAATCGTATCACCCCGAGCAAGGCGGTAACGCCACTGATGTGCAGGGGGCTACGTAACAGGGAAAATATTGGGAGAGAGAAAGCCGGAACCACATCCTAAACAGGGAACAAGGGATGAGCATCTTAACCTGCTTAATAGACGTGGGTGGAGTGTGAACCGAGCGATAGATAGTATCGAAAGAGACATAACTGACTGGGCAGAACATTATCCTGCAGTAGGTTGCCATTGCTTTCTGCGGTAGACTGGTTGCCAGCCAAGGCTATAGAACCCAATCTATCCTGTTATTTAACCCATAAATGGAAGGAATAGACGGATTAATACCTTTCCCAAGGGTATTTGCGCGTAAGTGAAGGCAATGAATTCAGTTGGAATTCGAACTCGGCTCCCCGATTTCTTGTTCCGAGTCGATATCCAATGCTCCACAACGCACATCCTACAACAGTATACAACAAATCCTATAATATGCTACTAGGTTAACTGACCCAAAATGCCCTTTATTTTCTAATATATTTATGTCCATGGTTTCCTGTTTAGGATTGGGTTTCGGTTCATTCTAAAGTCTTGTCATTGTCTTGAGTAGTTCTTGGACCTTGTTTTGGGTGAAAAACAATAAAAAAGCACTGTCACTATAGATAGTATTTTCCAAAATATATTTCTGGTAATTCTTTTGCAATGTATTTTTATATTTCCATGTTTAGATCCCAGGTTTGAGTTTCACTATTTGCCAGTGCCAGACTTACCATTATGCTTAGGTGGGCTGAAGAATGTCGAAATTCTGAATCTCCATCGATTCCGCATCAACTTTTGCACATATTAGTAACCTAAAATCAGGTTGATCTACCTAAACATGTCAGAGATAACGAAGAGCTCCATATTCGTAACTTGATAGTAAATGGTGAAAAAAATTGCAGTTTTTATTAAGAAAAGCTCGTTATCTAAACTTACATAGAACTTTGTCTGTGTGTGTCTGTGTGTGTGTGTGTCCGTTACCTATAGACTTTGAAACGGCTGGACCGATTTTCTTAAAAATTTGCACAGTTGTACTATAAGCGTCTGCGAGTGTTCTTAGCTAGATTTTGTGTCGAGGTACCCTTGATAAATATCGAAAATCGATAATCGAAAAAATCGGGTTATAGAAAGAGTGGTCCGATTTTAATCAAATTTGAGACACTCATAGACAAAGACATAAACGATATTCAGAAGTCTCAAGGTTGCAGTTCTTACAATAGTCTGAGTCTGAGCTCCAGGACCATAGATTAGTTTTAAAGCTTTCATTACACCCGAGCAACGCCGGGCTATACTGCTAGTTCAATATCAAAGAAGATATTTAACGATTCAGCATAAAATTTTATGCGATATAATATTAAAAATACTGTTATATTTGTGAAAATCTTAAAATTTAATGGCTAGTAGTATTCAATAATAAAAGCAGTCCGCCATGTTTCATGTTTTCCTGTTGCTTAGCGCAAGGGCGATATCATTTGATGGAAGGGTGAATGGAGAGGGTAAAGGAGAGTATGTGTACCTGTGAGCATATAAACGCTTCCGATTATGTGCCATAGACAGCAACAGTTTTCGAGTTGGTTTGTGTGTGTATGTGTATATGTTCTGTTCTGTCTGTGTGTACATGTCCACGCAGTGTTTGCATATACGCACGGACTTGTCTGTGTTCTATACAAATTCGCTATATCTTGAAAATTCAAGTAGATCACCTCGATTACAATAATGTACAATGAGTATTGGAAAGTTATGCATAGGTTTTATCAGTGAGTGAAAACACGTTCTTCAAATGACGTGAATCGACGTGAATCGAACAGGACCTCTGCTTTGATGATGAGCTGTGATATTCCAACAATAACAAAAAACGAAGATGTGAGCGTTGCACTTGCATATATATATATATATATATACTTAATTACAATAAAGCAGCACTAATTATTAAAGACTAATGTCCAAAAAACCAATGTTAACCTATCAGTAACTTAAATCGTCAATTACCCAACGGGGACTACCTCGTAGCTTAAATAAAGGGGAAGAAAAAGAAACAAACCAAGCACAAGAACAATGCGTCAAGTGCTTGTTTGAAAGAGAAAAAAAACCCAAGACGAAACTTTAACAGTAAAGTGCTCCATACGAAAGTACGAAAGTAGATAAAAAAATACAGTACACTAAATCTAAAAATGAGCCAACACCGACCGCGGTTTCACACAACGGATCGTCAGGGCCAAGCTCAGTGTTGCTCGGTGTTGGCTCATTTTTAGATTTAGTGTACTATATATATATATATATATATAGTTATTACTTGAGAACATGTGAAAAACTATTACGAACTTGTATATTTTGTTTCGATATTGAGAGAGTAAAGGAAACATTGTTCTTTCAATGTCGAAACAAAATGTACATTTTTGTAGTAGTTTTTCACACGTAATTTAACAAAATTAACAATTACAAATGGTTTATAAAAGCATAATATCACTAAACAAAAATGTTCATGTTTCAGAACAGAACTGTTCCTCTTCAGGTGATATGTTAAAATAAATGGTGAAAACGTTTTGTTTGTGAAAATATAAGATGAATTTCTGGTTATTTAAAAAATTAGGGAGTAGTAGCTGGAGGAAATGCAATAGCTGTGTCCAAAGAGTTCAATCAGCATTTAGAATTATGTAACCATGGAGATTTAAACATTTGGGTTAAGAAAGAAGGCAGGATGGCATAGATGTAGACATGTCACTTTTTAATTTTGTCTGGGTATGATACACAGTTTATTCTTCTCGACTAAAGTAAATTGAAAAACCTACCCTTGGAAAGAGCTAGTCTCTAACGAAAGGAAATGTCTGTTTTTCTTTTTGCGTAAACTTTTCTCCAAATTCTATAATAATAATTCTATCACAACAATTCTAGCTTCTTCAGGAAGTATCATCCTCAAATTATGAAAACCCATGAACAAACAATTCAAGAAATCATGTAGACACTACGTTAATCTAGTTAACAAGAAAACGCGGTCAGACTCTTACAACAAAGTTTAATAAGCAAATCAAAGCAGAACAGAAATATTAGAGGCATGTACTTCAGTGAGTGATGGCAATGATTTGTCTGTTGGCATAATGTGGATTAGATGTTCCAAAAAATGATGAAACAATTTTCTCTCCAAACAATGGACACATTCTCGGTTTGCTGGAATTGATTGTTAATTTTAATTCCTTCTTACGTACTCACATAAACCAGTATGAAAATGAAGGTTCTGGCCATACATCATACATATCCAAGACAAAATGTAAAGAAGTTACCCAGCTAATGGCTTAGGATTGTTATTGAAAAATAGTGAAGACGTTAAAGAAGCACGGTATTTTAGTGTATCAGTCGATTCAATACCTGATGTTAGCAATGTTGATCAATTCACAGTCATTGTTAGATATGTTTCTTCCCTTTGTTTGAACGATTTTTAGCATTTATTGAACTGAAGAATCACACGGATCACGTAATAGTTGGACTGATACGGAAATTCTTTAAAGAACTTGAAATTAATTTTAGTACATGCAGGGGATCAATCATATGACAATGCAGCTAAGATGACTGGAATGTATAACGGTGTTCAACAGAAAATTCTAGAAAAGAATAAGTTTGCAAAATGTAATTCCTGTACTGGACATTCCGTAAATCTTGTTGGAAGAACTGCAGTTCTTTCCTGAATGCAGTGAATTTCTTTGGCGTGGTCAATGAACGTTATTGCTTTATACCTGCCTCTACAAGACAGTCAGCAGTACTGAAAATCTTCTTGCCACCAGAGTCAAAAGTTCTGCAAAATTTATTTGACACAAGATGGGAGGCCGATTCCAACAATTAAGCATACATTGCTGAAGAACTCAGTCACATCTATGATGATGACACTGAAAAGGGTGGAACTAGACGAAAAGCTCAAAATATTTTGCAGAAAATGGAAAAATTTTAATTTGTGTTCTTACTTCAGCTATGGACAGGTTTTCTTGAGCAGTTTTATGAAGTAATGCCTTCAAAATGCACAGATTTTATTGATGCCATGTGCAAACCTATACAGTTCACTTCTGCAATTTGATTCCAGCACACCCGAAAAATTTTGATGAAACTGAGAAGCAAGTTTAAAGCTTCTTTAACTGATGTAGAGTACAAAACTCTCTAAAGAAGGCAAAGAGTGCGAAAACGACAACACAATGATGCCAATACAACTGAAGCCGTGGATGAAATTCCTGTAAGAGTTTAGGATACGTCGATTTATCCCTGTAATTAATGCTCTTCACACATTTGGAGGGAAAAGCTACTGTGTAAAAAAATGCTTTTAACATTTTTTCATTTTTATCTGATCTACAAACAACGAGAGAACAAATTTTCCATGATGTAAAGAAACTGGAACAAAGAGTATCCAAAGGATGTTCATCTCAATCAATACAGTCTAGACCTAAGTTTGTCAATAAAACTCCCTAAAAAACTGAGGCTGACTCTAGATAATTAAAAAATTGCCTAAAACTTGTTGAATATAATGGTTGACCGGGTAACATTTAATATTTTAAATAAGACTAAATCTTCTAAACATATGTACCAAACTGTCCGTATAGGCATATCAGGCCTACCTTTTTCAGAGTCCAACTAGGGGGCCTCATAACTTATCTAATACAGGGCCTCGTTTGTCCTAAATCCGATCCTGCTATTTCATCTATAGCTGGGATCCTAACAGATGGTATCATCATGGGAAAAATAGTAATTAAGAGGTGATTCCACGCTCCTCAAAATCTTCCGATCAGAGGTTTTGCTGCCGGATGTAGTTTATCGTCATACCCAGGATGGCTATGTGTGCAGATACCTAATAGAAGTGACTGGACTCGTGCGATGAAACAGATTGATATGGTTGCGTGCCTCTATTGCAATGGTTTGGGGGTAAAGTGCGATTTTAATATTCCTTGACTCCCAGTTTTATTATTGTCGGTTGTCTCTAGACAACAATCAGTGTCGGATTTCGATAAAGAGAGGCCCTAGGCTATTCTCCTCGTGAGACCCTAGGCTATTCTTCTTGTTAGGCCCCCTCTCAATTTCCCATCCTCACGAGTAGAAGAAAATGGAATAATTTGAGTAAAGCCAAAGATGATGACGGGTGTTTAAAATTCCACAGTTGACAATCTCTTTCGTAAAGGACATAAAATGTCACAGTTAAACAGTCAGTTTGACTGTGTTTAATGGGATCTTCGTTTGGGCTATCATGTCTCGAAAGAGACATGGCTGATTAGATAGAAGATTTTCCCGCAGTAGGTTGCCATTACTTTCTGTAATAGACTTGTTATAGAACCCAATCTACCCTGCTGTTTAACCCATAACTGAAGGAAGAAGAGATGAAGTTACACCTTTACCCAATGGTATTTATGGATAAGTGAATGTAACAAATTCAACTGGAATTCGAACACGGCTCTCCGATTTTCATTCTACTGCACAACAACGCACATGTTAAATACAGTATGTGAATGAAAAAATACGTGAATGTTAAAATTAAAAAATCTATAAGAAATCAATGTTAGCATCGAATTATCAGTTTAAGACAGAATTATTCTGAAATGGAATGTAAGGAAAATTACCGAAGGGTTGTTTAGAGTCTACAATGCGTGGTGACAGCAAATGTAGAAAAGCCGATGACAGTGTCAAAAATACAGTATTAGACTGGAGGGTCCCCTATATTTTGAGGCTCTGATAAGCCTATAAGTAAATCCGGCACTGACAGCAATGCTTCATTTAAATAAGTTGTATTAAATAAAATGGACATAGGATGTTTTTTAGGCGTTTTTGGTCAGTTTTTACTGGTGTCATATAGGCTGTTTCTTTGTCGAGGGAGTTGCTGAAATTATGTGTTATGTTCCGAGTACTTTCAACTATCGGTCAATGTTCTCTAAAAAAAGAAGGTAGAAATTTGAGAAATAACCATTTGCAACGATCGAGAATTTAATTGTCCGAAATTTGAAATGAACGTGAATTTACACGCCAACGCTGATACTCCAACTAAAAAAAAAATAAAAATAAAATCCTATTAGTTTTTTGCATCAAAAGAAGACCACGATCAATAATTTTTTTCAATCTAATCACACACGTGAAGTTTCCACCACGTGATGCCAGAGGAAGAGAAAAGCGTTCATTATGAACTTTGAACTTTTAACGACCCAAAAACTGAACAAACTATCGGGTTTAACGGGTTTACTTGAAAAACGAACAATGATGATTAAAATACACGAAAAAAAAAAAAAAGAAACATAACTTCGGCGAGATCTTTTCAGGTTTCCACTGAGTTCAAACTATTTATTCTACACCAGGACGAAAGTACAAATGTTGGGAACGTCGTTTATGTTTACGAAATGGTCTTCTGTCAAACATAACCGAGCCCAACACATCTGAAGGAATCAGACGGTTGATTAAAAGGTAAAGGGGTTTTGCTTGCATTAATAAGTAGAAAAATAAATTTCACGAGAAGAATGACATTTGTTGTTTTGAAATAACACATATGTCTAAAAGTTCTGCATTAAGTTTTTCTTTTAAATGTGCGTTTAAGAGTTCAGTTTTCATAAAGTCATATGAAATAGTTTTGCGAAGAAAATACAAATCTGATGTCGCTGTTAGTGTGTACAATACAATGCGAGCGAAAATGATGCCTTTGTTCCTCTTTCTTTTTTGTTGCCGACAAGTACATGAGGAAAGGAAGAATGTGGGAGAGTAAGGAAAAGGCATGTCGCTTAGATGAGATGTTCGGTTGACGATCTGTGACTTTCTCAAGAGAAAAGGAAAAACATCACGCGAAATTTAAGTATCTGTGGAAAATAGAATTGGATCAACTTTTAGATTATTTTCCTTGCTCCTGATTGGCTAGTAAATAATATGTTGCCTTTATTTTTGTCTTCGCAGACGCCAACACATTGCATAATTTAGTGAACCAACTGTCTTATGAAAAAAGCTTTTATATTGGTGAATGTATAATTGTATATGCTTTTGTATTGGCTCATGAAAAGGTATAGAAGTATGTAAGTATGTAAGCGCGGATTTTCCGTACAACCAAAACCTTACGAAATCCAACGCAAATTATACAAATAAAGTATACGAAAAAAAACCCCCCATAAAATCATGACATTGAACAATATAAAATGTGTTGTCATATGGAGAATGAATTCAAAAACATTTTATTATAAACACATATAAATATATAAATAGTTGGCGTTATATCGTGGGTAGTCAGTGTAACACGGTACAGGGCTAGTTTGATGTCTTGAGCTGTACCACTGGGCTAAATTATCACGTTTGAATTTCCTTTTAGCTAGGTCAGTCGAAAAAATACTCCGTGTTCCACTAGGTAGGGCTGAGTTCAACTTAGGCAAGTTTCTCACGCCCTCTCATGGCTGCAGTCAAAGCATTGACACATTTCAGAAGAAAACACAATAAACAAAAAGTACTTATCTTTTGTCTACAATTACATCAAATGAATCTGATCTTGCCGCACGAACGTACGCACACACACACACACACACACACACACACACACACACACACACACACACACACACACACACACACACATATGAAGAAATTTGAAAATTGTCATGTATATATTTTATTTAACTATATATATATATATATATATATATATATATATATATATATATATATATAGTTATGTATGATTGAAAAGTAAATTTTATATATGAGTGGCAAGCCAAGAGTCCTGACTTAACACCCTGTGACTTTTTTCGTTGGTGTTGGTTAAAGGAACAAGCTGGTAGCTAAATCTTGTGACATTTTAAATAAATCCTCATGCTAAACGCTTTTCTCTCACACCCATTTCTGGTAAAAATTATCGAGAATAAATAAATTATAAGTATTTTAAAATGGCGAATTTTCAATCTCCCTGCATATATATATATATATATATATATATATATATATATATATATATATATATGTCTACCCATATCTATAAATAACAAACGTATTGTTTCTTATATTTAAATGGAAATCATTTTCACAACTACGATCTAACATTGCCTGATGAGGAGATTGAAATCTGGAAACAAAAAATTCCGCGTCGCAATGTATTTTTAATTAAAAACAAATTTAATTATATATATATATATATATATATATATATATATATATATATATATATATATATATGAATATCAATAAATATGCATATGGATATACACGCAAGTACTCACACATGCCCGATGGAAAATAACAGAGCTAGGAAATATATATTAATAAATATACATATTATCTTACGTCTATAGAACAACTCGAAGTTTCATGAACTATGCAATCATCAGGTGCCTATTATGAACTGACTTTTTCTAGATTTTAATTTTTATTTTTGGTTCTCGCGTCGTTCGTGTTCGTTATATGTCATAAATTTGGGATGCCATTTTTCGATTTATTATATGTATAATTTAATTTTCAACTTAAGTATGAAATTGGAAAGTAAAATCATAAAAGTTAAATTAATATTACAGAGTAATCATTGTTAGGAGCAGATGTTTACGTGTAATCCAAGGAGGACCGCTTGTACATTATTATTTTCGGGGAATGAAAATAATTTAAATATACATATAAAAACAATAATAAAAATAATAAATGGTTAAAAGATAAAAGGTAAGTTCAAAATTGGTTGAAAAATATTAAGTTAAAAAATAAGTAAATAAATGAATAAAAAAGTGAAAAGATCGCTCTTTGTTAATCTGGGCCTATGTATTTGAGCGAATATAGTATTGCCACATGTACTTTACTTTAATGGTCGCACAGAAAAACAGGTATTATATATATATATATATATATATATATATATATATGATACCTGACATGATACGGTATACACCGTGTATAACGTTAAAATTTTCTCTCAGCCGTGCGCCGATAGCTTAGAGGTAGACTCTCTGACTGATGCCAAATTGCTTGTTATCCGATTGAGCTCTCTAGAAAGGAAAATGTAAAAAACAGCATTGAGTTCTTTCTGCTAGCGTGTGTATACACCGCGCATATATAACACGTTAAAATCTCTTCTTCTATACATTTTTCTCTTTATATATATATATATATATATATATTTAATTACTTAGTTTTTGGCTATAATAAAATTAGACCAGTGCACACTTGTATTAAAAGTGTTCAATACAATTATATTGTAGAACTTTTAAATATTTTTCATTTGTAAACAAGTTATTATGCGATGTATGTTTCTACCATGTAGTGTCTTCAAGCGATTTGCAATAACTGATTTTACCGTTTTTTAAGAACGCTCACATAACGGGAATTATTTTGAACGCTCACGTAGCGGGGATTTTTATAACGCTCAATTTTTCAAAATTAGAAGAAATTATGTTTTCATCCATGGTTGTATGAACCTAATAGGTATTTTATGGTATGGTTACACTTAGTCGTAATTTCTGTTAATTTATTCATTAATGAATTACTGAATGAAAGAACAGAAATTATAACTACGTGTAACCATACCATAAAGTATTATTTGCTAAGAATAGTGATTTATTGGATACGGAATTTTATTCCATCCATACCTACCCTATACTTGTATATTTCTCTATCTATCTCAGTCTCTCTCTCTCTCTCTCTCTCTATATATATATATATATATATATATATATATATATATATTATTCTGCTCATATCTATCGATGAATAAAAGTTGGATGAGGATCTGACAGAATAATAAATATGTACGACAATTTGGAAAATTTCGATTTTTGTTTTGTTTTTTGCCAATGAAAAGCATTAGAAAAATGAATTTTATTATAAAATCTCGCTAATGTATATTTATTTGAAATAAAATCTTTTCTTCTAATTACACCGATTCATTGTCGAAATGTCAAAATCTAACTCTTTGCTTGTATTTATTGTAGACAATATTTTATTTGTGAACAAATGTCTTGTTCTATATTTTTATTTTCAGAACATTTTGTCGCCGAACAAAAGCTACTTACTTTCACTTATTTGACGACTCACCGTTGACAATATTTTGAGGTACGGTATCCATTGTCTCAATATTTTGAGACAATGGATAGCGGCTCGGATTGAGAAATCGGAGAGCCGAGTTCGAATTCCACTCAAATTCATTACATTCACTTCCGTGCAAATACCTTGAGAAAGGTATAAATCCAACTCTCTCACCCCGGGAAAAATAGCAGGACAAACCATTGGTAGCAACCGATCCAGAAGAAGGAAACTCTGAATTCAAAACTGGTGCCCTATCTACAGGGAATGGAGTCGTCATCCTTCATTAATAGTAACCTGCGTGAATTCCGGGGAGGCAGTCTAGAGGCAGTCTAGAGGCAGTCGAGATGCAGTTTAATTAGGCAGTTTGAACGCACACTTTTATTTGCTGACTTACTTTGTATATATGTTCTGTTATTCTCATACGCTGTTTGAACCTACCTTCTTGTTTCCGTGTCTTTCTTCTTCTAACAGGCCACAACAAAAACCATCTTAGAGAAGTTAGGTTGTATAGCTTTATTCGGTATCCAGCCAACCAAAACAGTAGTAATCTACTGTGGAAAATTCTCCAAGTGCTCTCCTCCAACATACCTTAATAATATTTCATGTTGATGTGCAGTTTGCAACAACGCGGAGTATATAAATGATGATATTTTGTTGAAAACTTGATTCTTACTAGTTTTCCTTTAACTTGCAGACGTCTGCTCTGTTAAGTTAAATAAATACATACATTAAATTTAATTTTTTATATTAACTTTTTGAAAAGAAATAGAACTTTATTTTTGCTTACAAAAATATTTAGAGTTAAAAGTTTGGAAAAATGAAACAAAGGATTATTAACAAAAAGTTTATCTAGATTAAAAAAAACAAGAAAATCATTCACCATAGATTTGGCATTTGCAAAAGCAAAAATGTATATTCTTGCAGAAGAATTGCCAATCCTATAGAAAATATCCTCGTAAATCAGAGATCGGTAACCCCCTCCCCTTCAAATCCTGCCCGCGAGGGTTTTTGTCCGGACCGCCAACTTAACACCTGGACACAAATCATCTTATTTATTGTGGAACAAGTGCCAGAAAAAATATCAGTTGGAGTTAATCGACTTAGAATGGAACGAATTTTTTAAATCAAAATTTTATTCCGAATCCACAGCTGACTTCTACAAGAAATATGTTTTGCCAGGCTGAATTGAAGCCTATTGAATAATGCGAGAATGATTGCATCCTTATCTGGGAGTGCCTATTCTTGTAAACAGCATTTTTCGAAAACGAAATATACTAAAAGACGTTTAAGAACAAGATTGGATGATGGCCATCTGAATGTTTTTCTCCTGTCATCGACAAATATTTCACCAGATGTGGAAAGGTTATAGAATGATAAGAAGAAACAAGTATTTCATTAAATAATTCGCCATTTCTAACCGTATTTTGTTAGTAGTAAGAATCTTTTACTGATTGTGTTAGTTGTCATCCTGTTATTTCTGCAGTAAAATAAGGAACCTTGTTTAGATTATATAACATTAACTTCACTGTTCTTTGTTTAAACCCCCAGACCAAGGCATCCTTCTGGACAATTTATCATAGCACATTTGCTACCATGGACCTCCTTCAAGACACTGCATAGCTTTCTGACCTGTTCTCTCCAAAAGATTGCTGACTCTTGCAGTAATAATTTATAATTTAGTAAATAACTTAAAAAAGAAGAAAACTTGTTTTTTTAGAAGACTATAATTTTCTTGCTTGTGTTCTCTTATACCAATGTTTTCCAAATTGTGCAGCGTGCCTTATAGATCAGGTAGAAGAGGATCGCAAGTAAGGCGGAATGACAGAAAGACAAAGGTTTAGAAACAGTTTAAAAACTTCATATGCAAAAAATAAATATAATTTCAAAATTTAAAATATTATTTTGGATTACTTGTACTTACATGGTTGGGTCCTAGTATTAATAGTTATAAATGATTATTGACTGATTTTATCATTGTGAAATTTTTACATTGCACCAAGTATTAAGAATATATTAACTAGGTTCCGCAAATTGAAGGTGAGAGTTATCAATAATAGTATTCTAACTTCAAATCCGCAGTTATCTCCCTATAATCTCCTCTCTGCTTTTTTTAAAATTTTTAAATATACTTTTTATCACGTAACATTTGGTGAGGCACGAGTAAATTTTAATTCCCAAAATGTGGCCCAAAAAAAAAAAGTTGTCGGGTTTTTAAAAACAAATTAAAGGAATTTATTAAGGATCATTTTTAATACTTGACTTTATTTTTAAATTAAAAAAATTACTGTATGCAATTTTCCTCAAATATTCAATTGGAGGTCGCAGTAAAAAAGAAGAAACAATCTTCAAAATTCTTCCATCAGCCTTAATAGACTTTTTCAATTTATAGGGGAGGGATATGGTCTCTAGTTAATTGCTCAAAAATGCATCTCGTTTACAGCCCTGCAATGAATATCTATATTGTAGGGTGTTTCTTCTCCAGCTGTGTTATATTTGTCTTCTATGTGCTGATTCAACTTGTTATTTATCCAATCTTGAAAATTAAACACCAGCCAGCCAAATAGTCTGTTGTAACTAATAAACCACTAAGACAAACAGCCAAACTTTCAAAATCTCTACCACTCTAAGAGATGTACTCACTTTGATAGTCAACGCCTGTCTGGAGATATAAGTTCGACGCCAGCGATGAGTTGTCCTCGCGCTGGTGAGTTGTCCTAAAGTTGAGTTGTCACGGTGATGGGTTGGCAGGTGTTGAGTCGGCGGTGATGAAATGTCTCATCCCTGCTTTATACAGAGCTTGTGTTAATAAATAGCATCAATCACTTTCTCCATCGTATTAACTGCTTCATTAAATTTGTCAAACGCATTCGAGAAGACATAATGATTTACCGCAGGCACACATCGATACATTCTGAAAGTCTCTGCAAAATTTTTCACAGTAGAATGATTCATTTCTTTGAAAAGATATTATTGTGGCGAAATCTTCGTCGCCAAATTCTTGTGGCCTGTTTGGGCCCGGAAGTAACACATTGAAACCAGAAGGTAGGTTCAAACAGTGTATTAGAATAACAGAACAATATATATATATAATAAGTGTTAGCAATCATCTAATAGAAATACGAACAGTATAGTTACGCTGCGTCTCAACTGTCTCTAGACTCTTACACGACTGCCTCACAGCTGCGACCCAGAAATCACGCAGGTTATTATTCATTGACAGAGGAAGAGTCTATTCCTATAGATAGGGTAGCATAACAGATACGTCAGTCAGTTAAGTGAAACACGCTTGGGCAATCATGCCTCGAAAGAGACATGACTGACTGGGCAGAACATTATCCCGCAGTAGGTTGCCATTGCTTTCTGCGGTAGACTGGTTGCCGACCAAGGCTATAGAACCCAATCTGTCCTGTTATTTAACCCATAACTGGAAGGAATAGGCGGATTAATACCTTTCCCAAGGGTATTTGCGCGTAAGTGAACGTGGAAAATAAAGATATTCTCACTAAAAATAAAAAATCAGTGCTTAACATAGGAAATTGATCTTAAATGCAAAATAATTTAAGCGGATAATGACGTTGTGGTGTAATGGATATCGGCTCGAAATTCAAACTCGGCTCTCCTTTCCCCTGACACTATAGGTTAAATATAAAGACAGATTAAGCTCTATCACCTTGTTGGTAACCACTATACCACAGAAAGAAACGGCAACCTATTGCTGAGAAATCTGTTTTGTCAAGAACAAGAAACGATTGCTTGACCGAGTATCACGAATGGTACTTGACTGACTGAATAGACTTTTTTAATCCGACACAATTTCTTATGATTATAAAACGCATTTTTAGTGTTTTTAGTCTTTGACTAAACATCCTTATCTGTTTGTATTTTTAAACAGTGAAATTAATAGCAGCCGGCCTAGATCGAGAAGTCTTACTAAAGAAATACACGCTTCTCGACAGGAATCGAATTTGTATTCGTTTTTTTAAATCCAAGAAACCGCTTTGGCAGAAGTGTGCCCATACTAATTATATTAAGGAAGATCATTGTGACAAAGCAAAGTTAAATTACATACTTAAGAAATGCTCTCTTGTTAGAACATTTCGAAATCTGTATCCACGTGGTTTGGGCACTTCGATGTGGAATAATGGTTAGCAAGCTTGACTCGCTAAAACCTTTTTACAGCTGGAGTAGTGAATTTTATCCTCACGATGCCCCATACTTTTGGCCTTGTGCCACATCTAAGCGGCGCTTAGGAAATCCACTATACCCGCTAGGTTTATTTTTGTACGCGAAACGTAAACAATTCATAAGAAAAGAGGTTACAATTTCAGTTCCATGTTCAAACATAACAGGGGTGCAAAAGACTAAACTTACTAAAATGGCTTTTATAGTAATAAATTATTCTATATTTCCAGAGCTTTTCACTCTTTATTTTATTCGACTTTACTGCGTCACGACTCACTCTTCGGTCTGACAAATAAGTTTATTAAAGCCATTCAAGTTTAAAAATGTACTTTTGACATTTTCTCACACAAATTTGAATTTAGGCTGAAGTTTTATTTATGGACGACACTCGCATATGCACCCGCGCATGCGCAGTGTCATGAAAGTTTCTATGAAAGGAAAACGACAAAATGATACTTTGCAAATTTTTTTCCATAAATATATCGACATTCAAACATAGCAACCTTCAGCCCAAACCACACCGCGACAAATACCCGCACGTACGAGACCTCGTCCACCACCTACACCTCAGTCTCCACAAGCCTAATTAATGTACAATAGATCCAGTATATACAGGTTTTGCCAGGGAGGGAGGCTGCGTCTGGCCGTGGCACGAGTTTGACGCACACTAGCCCCTCTGTTTAAGTTGAACGCACTAAAATCTGTTCGAGGAGATCACTTACAAATTTTGATTGGAGCTTACTTCTGTCTTGCGCACTCAAATCTCTACGAGCCAGTCACTGTGATGAGAAGAGTGTTTAGAAAGACTAGGAAAGAAGCAAAAGCAGAAAGGTAGAGAAGGCGAGTATGCGAAATAGATGGTGTATTGATTTTATCCGCGTGTCAGAGTTGGATATATGCACAGCTGAAAACAGGTGCCTCTTATTTCTTGGTATCAGAAATTCTCAAAACTCAAGACGATACACCTTCCGAGAATGAAGCTTTTCTATTGCAAATTTACCAAAGACAGATTATGCATCCTTCTCACTTTCATTTTTCTCTTCTGTGGGAGAAGCAGTTTCATTGTTGCCTGATTTATAAATCATACCGGTTGTTCTTGTTAAACAAGTTACTCCTTGTGCTAAAGTTGGCATTTCCAGGCTAATATCCGCTGATATCCAACTAGACATTTGTTTGTATGGATTTGTAAATATTTTAGTATGTGATCAGAGAGAGAGAGGGGGACCAATGCCTAGCTCCCACCTCCAGAATTTTGTCTATCCTTTCGGTTGTCCTCACTTTTATAAGCTTCAAAAATTTTTGAAACTGATTAGTCTCTGATTTTGATAAGATTTGATCTTTAGCACTTTTCCCAGTTTGAAAGAAAAGCAAACAAAATAAAACAATCAGATAGACAGAAACAGATATGTTGTTAGGGAGGGAAAGAGACTTAACAGCCATATTTTTATATCTGAAGGAAACGTTAATTAGAAATTGATATGAAGATACATAGGCAGTCAGTGATTTATGGCCAAGTGAAAGAATTGGTCAGTAATTTTCTCCAATCTACTAAAATCAATCGGCACCAAATTCCCAGACACCAAATTTCTGTGTCTCAGAAGTATGCAGAGAATGGAAAAGAGAGCGAGAATAGATTAGCACTCCACTACTATGAATGATAAATTATTCCGTTTAATTTAGTGAAGTATATATTTATACTCAAACTCATTCCTACATTGCGTATACAATAGTGGTGTAGTATGAAAATGAAGACGCTGCTTGAGTTTGCCCCCCTCCTCCTCAGAAAAATCTCGACCCCTAAGTGGTCCCCACTTTCAGAGTTCCACAATCGCCATTGTATGCGATACTACCATTTCTTTTTTTAAAATATTATCGACAGCTAAACTTCTCCAGTGTCAAAAAGATTTCTTTAAGAACCGTCTGCTCTCTACCATTTCAAAGATTAAATACATATTTTTCAACCGTTAAGGTAAAAATAAATAAATTAAATAAATATAAGGCGCGAAGTGTCTATGATACAACGTTGTTTTTATCACGGTTCACATGAAGCAAAACTGCTTTCGTTCATTTTTAACATATTCTCACCTATTTTCAAATCCTGTTTTGGTTGTATCATTTTTGCTATCGACGGGTTATTCAGGAAATTTAATGGATAGCGGCCAGGAATGAGAAATCGGGTGAACGCTAACAACACCACAGGTAATAATGGCACAAGTGAAAAAATAAGAAAAAAATGACACAAGGGAAAAATAAGAAATATGGTTCATATGAAAAACAGACTCTTTAAACAGCTTAAAATTAAACTACAGTAGTTGTTTGATTTTAAGTTATTTAAAGTTAAATTTTTAATCAGTGGGCAGTTTCAGTTATTTACCTCTGGTTTAGTTGCCCGGGAAACGTGAAGTATACATCATTGATTTCAGTGACTCTACCACAGCCCAACAATGGAAATCATATCAAGTAATAAAGAAAAAGAAAAGTTTTGTTGCCAAGGCTACATGGATATAAAACAGATTATAAAATGCGCGATGAGGTGCAGTGGATGTCGGTTCGGATCGAGAAATCACTTACGCGCAAATACCCTTCTTCCTCCAGCTGAGTTAAATGGCAGAACAGATTGAGTTATACAGCCTTGGTTGGCAACCAGTCTACCAAAGAAAATAATGGCAACCTACTGCAGAAAAATATTGTTCAGTCAGTCATGTCTCTTTCGAGACATGATCGCCTAAGTGTGTATCGCGTATGGAACTTAACTGACTGATTATCAGATAGAGATATTTTTCTGATTTTTTCACTTGTGGCGCCAATTTTACCTAAATTTCGGAAATCGGAAAACCGAGTTCATATTCAGATCAGCTTCGTTGTATTCACTCTCATTTAAACTGCCTGAATATGCAACAATATACGGAGTTGGTTGGAAAGTTTTTACAAGTATGTAGTTGCTTGTGCGAAAACGTTTGACAAAAGTTGTTTCCTCTTGAGAAGAGATTTTCTGCATGAAGTCAGAAACCCTTTTAAGATCTGAGGATTATTTTAAGCTACACCTTTAAAACTGTTTCTTTTTTTATATTCTAAAACTATAACCTGAAAAAAGACGCATAGGAAATAAAAAAATTTGATTGCAAAGTTATTGTAAAAATACGTTGGTCATCAAGCGATTCATGTATTTCTTGTTTCCAGTAACTAATCTATTTAGTAAATAAAGCAGAAAGAAAGGACTGCATATAAACTACAAAAAAAAAAAGAAAAAAAAAAAGAAAAAAAACTGAATGACTGGTCATCAGTAAAAAGAGGAGCCCAAAATGTCAACTACAAGCCGATAATACTAAAATCATTCAGGTACAGAAATTTAAATACCCGGGAAGTGTTGTAACAGGAGACTGTAAATGTGACACTGATATCCGTATTGACATGGCCAATGATGCATTCCAGAAACTGAGTAGAGTATTAAGAAACAAACAAATTTCGCTGGAAGCAAAGAAAATAGTATTGGATTGTTATGCGATGTCTGTTTTTCAATATGGCAGCAAATGCTGGACAATCTCAACAAAGAAGAAGGAAAGACTTGAACCTACCGAAATGTGGTTCCATAGAAGGATGCTGGAGATATTATGAACCAAACACTTGAGCGATGACGAGATTTTAGAGACGATGGAAACAAAAAGGAGACTGATAGTTAACATCAAGAGATGACAGCTGAAGTGTCTGAGACATGCAATGAGGAAGGAGGGTTTAGAGAATCTGATACTCACGGGACGAATAGAGGGAAGTAGATACAGGGGAAAGCAATATGTGACATACTTGATGGATTGAGCAGATAGATGGCGTAGCAGGGTTTAGGAGGGGTAATGGAAGAAGAGGTGTTATGAGCTATAAGGGATAGGGAGATGTAAAAGGCCATGATCGCCTACGTACTGAAGGGACACGGCACATAGAAAAAGAATCTATAGAGGTAGTTATAAAATATATAATTCTTATAGTCTTAAATTGTGATGAGGCTTAGTGCCAAGATTGTTGTTTTTTCAGTGTCAGAAAAGCATTTTTAGCGAGCAGTTATTTATTTTTATTTTTATTTTTTTGCGTAAATTGTTTGAGATAGAGACAAGCGTTAATAGAATTAATGTGAAGAATTCTGTCAACTAAGCCGAGCTATGCCGATTTTGAAGTTTCGTGAAAGCATCATTGTGATGTCTTCACTCTTCAGGAATTTTGTTTCATCTGCTAGTGTTTTCCGATTTTTTATTATTTATATGGAGCTTAGTTTAATTTAATCTTTGTATGTGAATGATTTGACAGATGATTAACTGCTTTTTGTTATGTTGATCTTCTTTTAGTGTGATAATTCATACACGCACACACACATACATACACATATATATACAATCACACACACACACACACACACACACACACATATATATATATATATATATATATATATACAATCTATCTTACATAAGTCTAACATTCGTCTATGCTTAGAATATTACTGCCACTTAGTCCTGACCTGGCGTCTTGGCTTCTTTAAGTTGAGCGCAGTACTAAGATCTCATTAATTTACAGTTCAGCTGGCGAGATGTAACCGTGGGTTCTATGCTGACACTTTCTTATCTTGCACTACTTGTAGAACTCTCTTCCAGGTTTTTAGTCAAATTTAATCTTAAAAGATTTAAATGCAATATCAATCTCTATTTATGGTCCTCCTGATTACTTTTTTGTTCTCGCTCATTAGTACGTTGTTTCCCGCCGTTTGATGCATCACTGAGTTTTATGCCTGTTGTAATCGTCAGGCACAAATTAAAAAATGACTGTTGCAATACCGGCAAGATAGTGGAATAGTCCATTAAGCTAGAGGAAAATAAAATTTGGAAAAGTAATTCATTAAAAATAGCGCTATTAAAAAAAAAATAAAGTTATATATATATATATATAATTTGAAAAATATTTCTATATTTTTAAAAATTAAAAAAACTACAAGAACCCAATTATTACATGGAATATCGTCGCTAAAATCAAATCTTATAATGAAATGGAGACATGTAATTTATGTCTTTTAGAAAAAAATATCACCTTAACTCATATAAATAACCCTAATCTACTTAATAAAAAAGTGAATTATTTACCACATGCTGCCACAGAAGAACATAATTACTTAAATTCTTAGATTATTATTGATACAGAGTTCTCTTTACGTTCTTCTCTTTGTTTCTAACTCCTACTTTCGTTCGTTCTTTCTTTCTTTCTTTCTTTCTTTCTTTCTTCCTTTTCCCCGCAGATATTACTATTTATAATTACGAATTATGCACCTTTGAATTCATCTCCCACTATTTTAATAATATTTTTTTTAATTTAAAATTTTAATTTTAATCTTTTTTATCTCCAAATAATTTTTATCTATTTAAATTTGACTCTTCATAAATTAAAATAACAGTACCCTAACATTATAAGATTAAATTCTTATGAAAACCGTGTGAACTTAAATTCAGATCTCTTAAACCGTCAGTTCCCAATATGCACCTGATGATTGTGCAGCGCATGAAACTCACGAGTCGTGCCACTGACATAAAATATTATACATATATTTATTGATATATATAATTAACAGCTCTATTTATACTACATCGAGCACTGTTTTATAAACATCTAATAATGTTTTTATACATATGTGTATTTCCATATGGATATTTATTAACTCACATTCGAGGCTTTTTCGTCATCTGTTTCGTCTGAAATATATAGATAGATATAAATAGAAGAAAATATATAAAATTAATTTCTATAATTTCAATAATATATATATATATAATAGTGCACAGATTTTATTGAATAAATACGTGAATTAATGCTCACACGTAAACATAAAAATAAATATCTATAAAAATATTGAACCAGATTGATTTCGGCAATTGCCACCACTTCTCGTGTATACGGTATATGTACTGATATATATATATATATATATATATATATATATATATATACAGCGAAACAGATCTGTCTGCGGATGACTATTTACGCTCTCACACCCTGATTGAGAGCACTCTGGAAGAATGGTAGACTTTGAAAAACAGTAGTTACTCTGGCATGTACGCATCGCTCACTCAGTAATGGATTAGAGCAGTCTGGCTATTGGGTGGGCATAATGACAATATACACGCTAAAAAGTGTACCTTCTTCTACCGAACGCCCATAGCTCAGTGGTAGAATCGCCGACTGACGCCAGTTCGGTCGGGTTTCAATCCTAGGTTAAAAGAAATCTGAGTCTAACCGTACTGATGAGCTGTGATACAGCGAAACGGATCTGTCTGCGGATGACTATAAATATACTTAATATTTTTATTGTTATTATTTTTGTGATATTTTCCATGGTTTTCTAGTACTTTTAATTTGGCATTATTATGCTTATTTTTTAACGTTTTATTTATTTATATATTTTCAATATATATCTGTAAATACTGTTATTTTTCACGAATTCATATATATATATATATATATATATATATATATATATATATATATATTTCAAAAACATACAAAACTTATTGTGACGAAATGGAAGAATAAGATTAGGTAAATTTTCGTTTTAACTCCCGACGGCTTTTCCCCTTTAAATTTATCCAAAATAGCATTATCTCTGTTCAAATGTATATGCTGAACTCAAATCAACAATTAGTTATTGAAGAAACTTACCTTTTTTATCTAAATGTCCATAAAAAAATGAACTATATCTTGCATTTTTTCTCTCCCGTAACTCTCACGAAGTCATGTAATTAACTGCAGAATGACGTACTGCGTAAGCAACGAATTTCGATCGATTTACTTCCGCCTACTTACTTCCTGTTGGGAATATAATGCACTTTTTTTGGATTCCTCAACCTGCGCATTACTTTCCTAACCAGAAGTAAACAGGCGGAAGTAAATCGGCCGAAATTCGTTGCCTACGCAGTACGTCATTCTGCAGTTAATTACATGACTTCGTGAGAGTTACGGGAGAGAAAAAGTGCAAGATATAGTTCGTTTTTTATGGACATTTACATTAAAAAAGGTAAGTTTCTTCAATAACTAATTGTTGATTTGTGTTCAGCATATAGATTTGCACAGAGATAATGCTATTTTGGATAAATTTGAAGAGGAAAAGCCGTCGGAAGTTAAAACGAAAATGTACCTAAGATAATTATTGCAATTTATATTTACTTCTATGACGACACATAAATTGCAATAATTATCTTATTCTTCCATTTAGTCGTAATAAGTTTTTTTTAATTTGCCTAAGTGGTTATCTTACCCTCTTATTTACCACTAGTCAATAGTCAAGCCACATACTTCCCACATACTTCCCACTACCATCGAAGAATTACTACTAAGATTCTGCTAGCTTAACCCTATAAAAGCCAATATCCCCCACCCCTTTCTGTACTAGACCAAGCCGGCAGCATTAGAATTTTTCCTCATTCTTTGTTTAAATGGGGTTGACAATGCATGTCTTAATATATATATATATATATATATATATATATATAGGTTGAAGAATACATGCCTTAAAATGACATGTTGAAAATGGCTATTTCCCCACTAACTTTATTTGAAGTTATATATATATATACTTCTATTTATATTTATTTATACATTCCAAATAGGTAACATTATCCAAATGTTGTTCTCGCATAAAAGTGCACGCACACCAGCATCTTAAAACTTTCATGACTTGGCGCTCTCCCCAAATACACATTGACAGTTTGAAGAAAGGCCGAAGAGGAAGTTGAGGGTTAAAATAAGGGGGAAAAGAAAAATTAAAAATACTCGTACTAGCAATTCAGTGATCGTTTTTGTACTTTTGTGCTTGTCGTGGGGTTTTCAGAGAGAAAAAAAAGGAAATTTTCTTTTAGGCGGTTACACATTTCATTGCAGGGTTGATTTTATTTTACAAGTTCATTTAATGGCCATAATATATTATGGGGGAAGTCGCCGTGACTCTAAAGGGGGTTTTAATGAGTACTTCTGATAAATGAACCGAGAATACTTAGAAATTTGGGGCAAAGTATAGTGGTATTATAAGGAAGAAATATAGAAAGAAAAACAGAAAGGAAACGCAAAAAAAAAGGAGGCTGGGCAAAAAAGAACAAAACAAAGAGGAAGAGAACTAGAAGAAAATGTTAAGTGTTTTAGTGGAGTTTCAGAATTATATCTCAACTTCCGGTCACGCTTGACCCGGTCGCCCCTCTTCAGGAAGTCATAATTCAGAACAAGCTTATTATGACTGTCTATATAAGAATGGAACGACTTTCCGGTTCTTTTAGTCGAGTTGTAATGGCATGAAAACTTATCTCGCTAGAATCATTACAATTGAGTTGTGAGTTCGATACTCACTAGGCGCCAAAAGTTTTTGGTTTGGTGCCACATCTAAACTGGGCTTGGAAAATCATTTAGGGAACGAGCTATCGCTTTGACTGTCGGTGTCTCTGCTTCGGCTCGGACTGGTTGGCAACTCTCTTCCTCACTACCTTCGGGCAGCAGGAACTCAGACGAGGCTCCGCCGAAGGGTAGAGCCTCGACTGGGGAAAATCGACAGCAGCCCTGGCCCTGGCTTGTGCAGGGTCTACAGGATATTTTTGGCCGGAGCTTAAGGTCTTGTGCCGTAATTCTCTTACGCGAGGAGGCAGATAAATATTAAACAAGCTTTTTTCACTGGCTAGTTATAATTAAAGTATTCGACCCTCCCTCCCCTCTCTCTCTCTCTCTCTCTCTCTCTCTCTCTCTGTGTGTGCATTGTACTTGTGACTTTGCTCCAAATTGAATCTTAATAGTTAAGTGTAGAGGGGGGATTTCTCTCTGAGTGCCTACTGAACCAATCTGCTTTTAACATTTAAGTACAATTCAGTTGAACAAAACTCTTTTTTATCTCGTTAAAATGTCGGAGTTTTCTTTTGTAATTTTTATTTACTGGTTTTATTTGTCTTGAATTAAATGTCATATCGACAAAAATATAGTAAATTAATTGTATATTTTTCATAATTCAAAATATTTATGTATATTTCTAACAGTAGTAATTTTCACATAATATTTAAACAGCTTTCTTCCTTTTCTTCTTCTTCTTCATCTCCACATCCTTCTCCTCACCCTCTTTCTTATTTCTTCATATTCTTCTTCTTTTTCCTCATCTTCTTTTTTCTTCTTCACCTCTTTCTACTTTTTCTTCTTTTTCTACCCCTACAGGACGTGGAAATGATGGCTCTACACAATTTAATTTTCTTTATATATTTCTCTTTCTTCTTTTTCTTCTTATCTTACTTTTTCTTCATCTCCACCTTTTTCTTCACCTCTTTTTCTCGTTTTTTCTTTTTGTACCTCTTTCTCCTCCTCTTTCTTATTTTTCTTCTTCATCTTCTTCATCACCACCACTTCTTTCTCTTCTTCCTTTTTCTTCTTCTTCTACTTCTTCACCTCATTCTCCTTCTACTCTTTCTTCTTTTTCTATTTCTTCTTGTTTATCTCCACTTCTTCCTCCTCCTCCTCCTCTTTCTTCTTTTCTTCTTCATCTTCTTCTTCATCTCCACCTCTTTCTCCTCTTCTTTCTTTCTTCTTCTTCTTCTTCTTTTTTTCAGTTCTTTCTCCTCTTTCTCTTTCTTTTTTTTCTTTTAAGCTCCTACTCCTTCTCCTCCTCTTTTTTCTTCTTCACATCTTTTTCATTTTTCTTCTTCTTGTGCCCCGTGGAGATAATGTCTTTACACAATTTCCTTTTCTTTATAAAGTAAATTTAATAAAGTTTCTGTCTTTTTGCTATCTCTTCTGATTTCTGTTCTGCCATTCGTGTGCACAAACTCGTTATATAGTTCCTGTCTCTCTTGCCTTCCATATGTCCTGTGAATGCCAAATGTTCTGAAATATCTTTCCTAGAATTTTCAACTGTTTCTTTCTAATATTAAATCTAAATGTTTTTCCCATTTTCTCTAAAAGTTCATCATTGATCACATATTCAGCATTCTTCTGTAGAATCACGTTTTCCCTCAAGAATCTTCATCACCTGTGAGGAAATGGTCCAGCATTCACTGCCAAATCGGAAGATCGATATTACATCAAAATTCACTCTTTTTTGTTTCTTAATTTCTTAAATTCTTAATTCCTTGTTTCTTAATACTTTAGTATTTGTCTATATTTCTTAGATAAGGTAGTATTCACAGTATTTACATTATTCGAACTATTGTCCTCATCTTTGTTGCCATTTGTACGACAGTTCGGTCGTTGTACGTTCCGGCCTTCTTCAGATGCTAGGAATTTCGAACCGAACCATTTAGTACAATCACTGGGATATACGAACTCCATTCCTTGTGTAGTAATGCTTCTTTTTTGGAAAGTTATGAGTTATCCCCTTCTAATCCTGTAAGTTACTTGTTCACCACTGCTGTAGCCTAAAATTCTTTGGATCAAGTGACAGGAACTAACCAACGTCTATATCCACTGGGCCATGTGTCCATAAGGACAAGAACGATTGAATTTTGGGGACTTATAAACCTAATGTCCAATAACCCTTCCTTTACCAGAGTTTATATTCTCTAGTATTTTTTTTACCATAGCTCATATTGCAATTTTTTTGACACTAATGATTTTTTCCGGTATTACTGGTTCCCATATTGTGTTCATCTCTATGCTTGGTTGGCTTAGGGGTTTTTTGAAACCTAGCATATGTGCTGATTCCTTAAGTTTACGTAGTTTCCACTGGCATTCCCTATCTATTATTTCAACTTTATCCCATAGGGGGCGGTGATCCCCTTTTTCCATACGCCTGATTTTTCTACCTCCTCTCATGTTACGGCCTTGCGATGTTCTTGTAGCCTTAACATTATATTTCTTTCCACAGCTACATGGGTATAGACGCTGGTTAGTTTCTGTGACTTGACCCAAAGAGTTGTGAGTTCAGCCTACAGCAGTGATAACATGTAACTTACAGTTAAGTAAGAGGGAGATAACTCATGACTTCCAAAAGAGGCACTACTACGCAAGGAATAAAATTCCAGTGACTGTAATAAAGAATTCGGTTTGAAATTCCTAGCACCTGAAAAAGGCCAGAGCGGCCAACAGCCGAAACATTGTACAAATGGCAACAAAGATGAGGACAGTAGTCCGAATAATGTAAATACTGTTCTTAATACATTGCTTAAATTTTTAAAGGCATCTTAAAAAATATATTATCAGACACCTATTTTTTTAATCGCTTGAAGATGCACTTATACTCATCTTCGGATTTCGGCGTCACATTTTCCGTCCTCAAGTGCTTCACTGCGTATAAAGGCTTTATATTGCTGCACATTCCGGCCGCTTCTCTTGGTTTTAAAAAAGGGTGATTTTGGAAGGCAGATGCTTAATCGGTCGGCACAAAGCTCTTTTGGGGTTTCTCGAAGTTTTACATTCCTCGAAAAGGCCTGTTACCACTTTTTTTACTTCAAAAAATATTCAGTGTTTGTTAGTTCTGGTCCTCCGGTCGGTAAAATGGACCATAAACCCCGTCACTGGAGACTGTATCAGAAAGAGAAAATAACACAGACACAAGTTAGATATTGTTCGAAATTTAATCAAATGCTTTTTAAGGAAACTCAATACTTATGCATTTAAAAACAAATAAGAAAATGCAATCCTGCTTGTTGATGTTGGGCAGAACATAAAGAATTTCAGTTTTCTTATTTGTATTCATTTTATTCTGTTGATTTATTTATTCCTAGACGGTGTAAGATTCTTAAATTAAGTTTTGTGAATTCAGTAAGAGGAAATAACAAACACATCAGTATTGACAGGCTTGGAACAATTTTCGAGTAGTTTTCACACACACACACACACACACACACACACACACACACACACACACACACAATCACTAACATACACGCACACACACATACACACACAGGCGAAAGCACCCTGAAATAATCGCGCACACAGTTACAAGTACGCACATATTTACAAATACAAATAAACACTTCAAAGACACACATGTACTTAAAAATATACATACGCTCTTACAAATACGTACGTTTCCGAATATACACTCGTACATATTTGCAAACACACGTACACACTTAGAAACACACGCTAACAAACACATACATGCACACGCTTACAAGCACTCTTAAAAGGCACACAATTAGAAATACGCACATACTTAAAAAACATAAGGTCGGATATTATTGATGTTGCCATACAAAATTATACAAATATTTCCAAGATGATTGAGAAAATTATAAATTACTCTGAATTGAAAGTTGTAGATTGCAAGATTGTCAGGTATGCGGGAAGAGAAGGTCATGGTGATTCTAGTAGTAATTGGCGCACTGGGATCAATCCCATTAAAACTGTGTGACTTCTTTGACCAGCTGGGGATACCGTACCAAACTGGTGTTAAGCTAAAATTAGTTCTTTCGTGCGCTGCACATTTTTTGTGGAAAGTGTTTTGTGTCTGAGATTGTTCATGTGAATTGACAGATAACCTAATGCACCAGGTGTATTCAAAATTAAATAATGCACACCCGGCGTGACAAAATAAAAAAAAATAGATGATAATAACAATAATAATGTGCTTTCTTATAGAGATGGCAGTCCATGCAGATTATAATGTATCTCTGAAATTCTCCAAAAAATCTATCAAAATACAAGGGTCTTGAACTGGAAATCTAGAAAAACGTGGCATGTAAAGACATCAATACTTGAAGTTGTAGTTGGATTCCTCGGATTGATTGGAAAGGGTTACGACAGACTTATGGAAGGGATTCCTGGTAGTTCATGCCTTAAAGAAATACCAAAAAAAGTATTGTACTCACAAGTACAGCTCACATATTGCGAAGAGCTTTATCTTTGTAAAATGTGTGTGATCTTAGTTTGTTTTTTATTTTACAAAAATGACCAGTGGAAAAGTAATGAAGCCATTTCTGACCTTACGTTTCTGGTTGGGACACGGAAAGAAATTTGCATGCAACAGAAGTCAAATGAAATAATAATAATAATAATAATAATAATAATAATAATGATGATGCATGAAAAATGTACTAAATATTTGAAAGAAAACATTAAATGTAAATTTGATGAACATTTGACAGTGTCTCGTTAGGCGTAAATAATGTCGCCAAAATTCGCTGAGGTTTCTGCAACATCCCAGCATTGGAGAAGAGGAAGGTACATGAAGAATAGAGAGAAAAAAAGATGGTGAAGAATAATGGTTAAAGGTGGAGACTGCGGAGGAAGAGAAGAGAATATGCACTTGTGTGTGTGCCTGAGAGAGAGAGAGAGAGAGAGAGAGAGAGAGAGAGCGTTAGAAAGAGAAAGAGAGAGAGAGAGTGCGCGTATGGGTGGGTAGAGTTGATTTTGGGATAGTTTGCTAGATTGCGAAAATAAAATAAATTGAAGTTGCGCTCACCAAACATACACCACCGTCGACATCATCCTCTTCCCTTCGTCGACACCATCGGCTCTATTATTTTTGCATACTACGCACATACGACCTTTGTTCATAGTGTTTTATTTTGGAAAGAGAAAACAATGCAGAAAGGCAAGTCGCCGATTATTGGCTCACTTGCGGGACCGAAGCAAACAGTTAACAAGGGTAAGAACGGCCACGTACACTTGGGTTGATGACTCAGAAAAGAACTTGAAAGAAATGACGAAAAAAGTGGGAGAGCAATACAAACACGCAATGATAACACACACGCACACACTGAGACGAAAAGACACCGTTTATATATACACACGCACGCGCAGAAATTTACAGAGACAGCAACAATATAAACGCAAATATTCGTTTAAAACCGTGCGATAGAACATATAAACACATTACAAGCACGGCACATTTACCCAAACGCAAACATATACAGAATCTCTCTGTGTAATCTAATCTTTGAGAGTTAATAACATTAAAAACATTTCAAACGATCCAACTATTTTTTATGATGACACATTTCAGTAGAAATATAGTCATTTTTCTCGTATACAAACTGATGTCTTGCACTCATAGAAGTTTTCTTCTTCAATGAGCCGTGTCCCTTTAGGACCTGGCTAACTCCACAACTTCCTATCCATTATAACTCTTAGCAGTGTTTGTCATTCTACTGTCCCTCCCACTCTCTGTTCTGAGATTTTTTATAATCATTTTACACCAAACAAGGCAGGACCACCACTGGTGTGTAAGGGGTCACAGTGAAAAAAAATACAACAACAAAAAACAAGGTCCAGGGGGATGTTGGAGAAATTATAATAAAAAAATTGGAAGATTGTTCAAGGAACTGGAAGAAATTATAATAAAGATAGAAGATAGTAATTGACGCTGCATTTAAACTGTTAGAGATTGTAGCTATCAGGGAAGAGAGCTGCACAAACGGGAAGGGCAGGGCGAGAAAAGA
Source organism: Ascarosepion bandense (assembly GCA_037127315.1). Classification (NCBI taxonomy): domain Eukaryota; kingdom Metazoa; phylum Mollusca; class Cephalopoda; order Sepiida; family Sepiidae; genus Ascarosepion; species Ascarosepion bandense. The sequence continues at coordinate 1,621,231 of JBBBDQ010000369.1, forward strand.
AACTGTAAAGTAGAAGAGATGGTTATATTTAACTGTTTCGACGGTAAATGGGTGGGACCTTGATACCAATCAAGTAGCGCGTGTAAATAGATGTGGTCGAGGCACCAGGGAAAGAATCTCGCCAGTGCAGTTACCATGAAGATATTTGTAGAAACGACAGATGAAAACCACGACTCGTCGGTGAGAAAGTGACTGAAGGCGAGCTGCCAAATCAGGATCGATTATATTGAAGATCCTCCTTTGGATTTTGTCGAGAACCTCAAGATGAATAGCAGGAGTATCCGACCAGATATGGCAACATAATTTAATGCACGTACGAATGGCAGATTTATAAATGTACAAAATGGATTCTGACGAAAAAAAACTTCCTAGCCCGACACAGTGACTCAAGCTTCCTAGCAGTAGATGAAGCTATAGATTCAGTGTAGTCGTTCCATTTGAGATCAGTTGAGAGAGTGAGGCCAATGAAGCGCAGTGTGTTACTTTCTAGGAGACTGGCATCATCCATTCCGATAGTAGGTAGGAAAGTTTCTCTATAGGGGTTAAATGAGCGCAGCTTCTTTTTGGGACGATTAAAATATACGAGCTATTTCCTATCACATTCAGTAACAGATTAGAGATTCTTTTGAAAAGCTATAGCCAAGTTTACTTTGTCAGCTTTGGCAGATTTACTATTGAGACGGGAGTAAATGGCGGTGTCATCTACATACACTACCGACCATAAGTTTGGGACCACTTAGATTTATTCTCTAAGAGAAAGAAATAACAAATTTTATATCTTAGAAGAATAAATATGGATATATTTCATTGTTGCTCACAATTGTACAATAATTAAAACCAAAATTAACATAGAGTAATTTCAAATTTAATTAAAGTTAATTCATATTTTCTTTTCCTCAAAGAAACCACCACGAGCCTTTATTACTGCAGAACAAATCCTTGGCATTCTTTCTAATAGCTTATAAAAATAAGCTGGTGAAAGTGATTTCTAAGCATCCTTCAAGCATCCTGCAAGCGTTCAAACAATAACTGTTCATTTTAAAGAAGTTCATTTCGAACTGTACGATCAATTTCATCCCTTATCCTCCTTCTTTAATAGTGAGTTCTTAACTGCTACACAGCCTTTAAGCCCAGCAGAATGAAATCGTCTCTTAACAGTAGTAACAGATACTGGATGTTGCTGAGTAGAATTAATTTCAATTGTTAATTCCGGAGCGGGTTTTCTTCTATTCCTCTTACTAGATATGATCGAGTGCCTATCCTCTACAATAGATGTTACTCTGGGCCTACCAGATCTTTTTCTGTCAATATTTAACTCAGTTTCACGAATTCGTTGAAAGCAGTAATGCACGCCATTTTTTGATAGGATTAATTTTTTAGCGATAACACGTTCAGAATATTTCAAACGGAGCTCTTTTTTCAATGCCAATCTGTTTCTTCCTTGCTATTTATACTGTAGTAATATGGGTTACAAAAATAAATTATACCGTAATTATAATACCTGAATAAATCTGAATTTTCGACAAAAACTTGATCACAATAAGAGGAGTCAAGTAGCAAACTGAGTAAATGTTTACTATAAAGTTGAAAAGAATACTTTTTTTTACTTGACATCTGCATAAGAATAACAAAAAATACAAACTCGGCGAATTTGATTCTGATAAAAATTAAATTTTATAAACTTTGTGAAAAAAATTTATGGTTGGTAGTGTAAATGCCTACTTGGGAACTAATTACATGAGGAAGATCATTGATGAAAATCAGAAAAGGCGTAAAATCTCGGATAGAGCCTTGAGTGACGCCTCCGTTCGTATGAAAGATAACTCACTCACTGTTTTCATTTCTCTTTCAGTATGTCTTGCAAGTGTCATATTCTATAAGCACTCCTTCTTTTTTTACGTATTCTAGAAATTCCAGCTCCTCAGATATGGGTTAATTAGTAAGATTTGTATCACTTAAAAAAAAATATCATTCCCTACAAAAGTTCTTACAATCTAAAATTTTTTCTAACTTTAAATAATAGGCAAATGGTTTATAAACCGAAGAAAACAAATCAATCGATCAATTGTTGCTCTGTCTACGGCATTCTCAGCATCCATCTGTAGAACTATATCTCTGTTATTTCCAATCTCTTCTTCATCGGTGAGAAAATTATCTCTTATTCACTACCTTATTGAAGGATTGATATTACATAGCAGTTCAGCACTCATTTTTATGACAAAATTTTTCTGTTTCCTATTAGTTTTTATCGTTTGAGAAGTATTTTTTGCTATTACCATGCGCCTTCGGATTTTGGATTCACATTTTCTGTCAACAGCTGAGAGATTAATTGAAAATTCATACGGTATTATATTAAAAATAAAATCAGCAACAACATCTCTGACAATTTGATCTACGGTTTGATTCAAGGCATAAACGATCATGGCTCTCCACCTTTACCCCATTGCCAAACCTCTTCTCCATGTCCTGCTACCCATTTACTCAGATCGCCAACTAGATGACCCCTTCTGCTTCTTTCGTTGCCTTATGTCCCGTTAATGTTAAATTTCCAAACCTTTTTCCTCTCATTATGTCTCCATGAAATTTTAGCTCTTTTATTTATTTATTTTTTAATAGTTTTTACTATATTTAGAACTTCATCGTTAGTCATATGTTCGATCCGGATACTCTCAGTATTTGTCGGCAGATTTACATCTCCATTGCTTCAAATATGTTTTCACCTTTTCGGAGATTATCCAACCATGTCCGCTATATAGGCGACTAGCATCATAGCCCGGCTTTGCCCATGCAACTCAGAACATTTTTTAATTTGATTATTAATGCAGCGTGTTGCGATTTCCGAGCGCTTGTAGTCGCCGCCTCACTTTTAAACTCAGTTATATAAAAAATAATTATATAAAAAATTGTTGTTTAAAATTGTTCGAAAATTCCATTAAAAAAATCTATTTTGTTTTGTTTTGCGTAAACGTGAGTTGATGTTTTGTGTGACATTGTAAACAACATTGCGTTTGTTTTTGTTTCAAAATTACGGGGGAAAATATTTACATTTTTTGTTGACTAAATGAATTTAGGAAATTTTCGAAGAATATTTAAAAATGTAGACATTTAATTTTAGAGGAAAAATTTACATTGATGCCACACGAATTACAGACAGTTGATTTCCTGCATGAAATATTTAGCGAAAAAAAAACTTTATTCATTTTTTAATTTTATTTTCTGAAGTATGAAATATTAAAAAAAATAGACTTAAATAATTGAATTAACCATTGGCATTTTTTTTTTTTTACATATTTTGTTTTTGTTTGAAAAAAACCCTTTTTTTAAATATTTCTTTTGTTTCAAAATTGGGGGGAAATATTCACATTCTTTTGTTGACCAAATGAATGTTTAAAACGTGGGAATAAAAATTAAATATAAAGGCTCATTTTTTTTTTTAGTCGCGTTTGACACGTGTGATTTGATTTCTGTGACATAATCTAGCAACCATCTTAGATCTTAGATGTTTTACGGAGCAAATGTAAACAATCGGCTCCATTGGCCAAAGAATGCGAAAGGGAAAATTGCTGAACTTAAACTCAAAAAGTATGTGTCGACCTGGCTTCCCTGTAGATATGTGTCCCTAGAAAGTTTGAATGGCGTAGCTTAAAAAATGTAGGCGTGCATAGATTACAGTCACACACAGACTCACAGATTTGTATATATATATAGGTTATATATTGCAAAGTAGATCAGTACTTTTCTAACGATATTTTCTTAATTCTTAATAATTTGCTTAATTTCTGGGAGGCATTTTTCGTTATTCTTATGTGCCTTCAGTTTCATGTGCCACATTATCCGTCGTTTGTTACTACATTATCTGGACAGTTGAATTTTTGCACCTAGTTGATATGTGACTCACACCACTCACACTCACATGTGTGACTCACACCATTCACACTCGTTCGCTGACAACAGCAGATTATATATTCTTATAGTTAATTATTCATTTTTCTTCTTGTTTTCCTTTATTGCGTTGTCTAAGAGTTCTTTTGGTGTTCCTTTTAAGACCACCATCAACACAGTGTCATATGCTTATCTTATGTAGTTAAGATTATAGCTATAAATAATAAATATTGGTCTGGCTTCTTGTTATCTTACAATCGTTGTATAGGCTTAAAAAGGTCGATGAGATTTAAAGTGAAATGGAAGAAATTAGGGTTTTCAGTAGAGAAGTAAATTGAAGGGTAGATATATTTCTATGTTACGGAAAGTCCCGAAGATTAACGAACTAGTTTTAACAACTGACATATTTAATTTATTTGCTTGAAAAATGATGTTCAAAAAAGTAAATTGAATATATTTCTATGTCACATTCTTTCTTTCTTTCTTTCTTTCTTTCTTTCTTTCTTTCTTTCTTTCTGTCCGTCTGTTTGTCCGTTTGTGTGTGTGTGTGTGTGTGTGTGTATGTTTTTATAAAAATTAAGATACAGTACATATGTAAAAGGAAAATATGAATAAAGACAAAAGGAAATCTTATGTTAGTCCATGTGTTTCGTCCTCTGAGGGACTTTATCAAGGCAAATGCATTTATCAGGATAAGTTATCCTTTTGTGTCCATTCTCTTATGTGTAAATATATATATATATATATATATATATATATATATATATATATATATAATAACTAAATAGACTCTGTAAGTATGCAGGCCGTAAATTTATACTAAAATAAACCTCCGAAAAAACCATTAACAAACAGAACCTAAATCCGTTACAATCCGGTGTACTAAGACGTCGGATAAATGGGGAGAAAAAAAAGAAACCCGCGGAACAAGAACAAAACATTCAGTACTCCGCAGTAAAGAAAAAACCCCAAACGGAACCAAACACAAGAAAAAGTGCTCAATACAAAGTACGAAAGAAAAGATACAATAGTAGAGCAAAAACACACAAAAATCTAGAGTGAGCCAAAACCTACCGCGGTTTCACACTACGGATCGTCAGGACGATCCGTAGTGTGAAACCGCGGTAGGTTTTGCTCACTATAGATTTTTGTGTATATATATATATATATATATATATATATATATATATATATATATATAAAACAGACAATGAATGTCTATTATGTCTAATCATGAACCGTTCTAAACATCGTATTTTACCTTTAATTTCAGGTGAAAATAAAGACAAAAATTGTCCAACATTAGGATATTTTTTTATTATGCTGGTTCTAAGCTTTCAGCTCACAAGAACCATATTCAGAGAGGTTACAGGGACGTTAACATAAATACATCTACCATCAAATATGATATTATCTTGTGTTAAAACATTGCTTTGCGACGATAAGAGTCACCAAATAGTAAACGCAGGTCGTAAATTTGTAATGCGGGTCTATGACGTCACACCACGTGAGAGATCGAAATGTTAACAAAACCATATGTTTTGCTTGCCTATTCTAAATGACGGGGCACATAGGGTTTTTTTGGCTCTTACAGAGACCGTAAAGTTTAGGTGTTCTAAGGTAATATTCTATCAGTCTTTACCACCATTTTTTTTTCATTTTTAATTTGTTTCCTGATTTCCTTGTTGAATTTTTTGTATCAGTAGTATATATATATATATATATATATATATATATATATATATATATATATATATATCAGAAAAACCAAATACGTTAGTGAAACCAAGTGACAACTTATCAAAAGATCTAACTGTAATCTCGAACAAGGAAGAAAAAAAAAAGAAAGCTAAAGGTAGACACCTAACTACTCAATAAAAATAATGCTCAATGCCTAGAATACCTAGATAGACTAAAAAGCGCTTCATATCTCCCAGTCATATAATATCCTATATATATATATATTAGTGGGTGGCAAAAGTATTTAACATATCAGTTTTTTATAAGTTTTACAATAGAAATTGTTCAATTTGAACAACTTGAATTAATTTTTGATAGCAGGACAGTCTATAGTGTATCAGACCTTTTATCTCGAATTGCCGATTGAGTGACGTGCTTGGTTAATACATCTATTGAAGACAACCTGTGATTGTCTGAAGAACAAACCAGATCAAAATAACTGAAAATAGTTTTAAAATACCCTATTTACTGTATTATTTGTATAGGTATTAAATACTTTTGCCCAAAGTCAACTTTGAAAATTGGCACTAAAAATACATAAAAACAACGTTTCACGATTTTTCTTTTTTCGTTAGACAATGTTCATAAAAATACTTGAAGTATTATTTAAATTAAATTATTATTTTGTGAAATTTATAAAAAAACGATGTGTTAAATATTTAGCTACCCACTGTGTGTGTGTGTGTGTGTATATATATATATATATATATATATATATATATATATACGTGTGTGTGTGTGTGTGCATGTGTATGTGTGCGTGCGTATTTGTTTGTTTGTTTGTATGTGTGTGTGCGTGTGTGTTTGACGTTAAGCAAGGCAACAAAAGGGCTACGGAGAGTAGAGAAGCGAAAAGCAACATTTCTAAATGTATTTGCACGTAAGTGAATGCAACGAATTCGATTAAAATTCGAACTCGACATAACCACTGCACCATAACGCACATATTTATGCATAAGTTCAAAACCTTTTCATCAGAATATTTATGACTAAGTAAACACATTATGGTGAACCGAGTCAAAGTCAATATCCTTATTCTGACTGATATAATATTAATTGCCGTCAGCCACCATTCTTTTAAGCCTCTTTCATTGAATAAGGCTCTTTCATTGAATAAGGCTCTTTCATTGAATAAGCCTCTTTCATTGCATAAGCCTCTTTCATTGCATAAGCCTCTTTCATTGAATAAGGCTCTTTCATTGAATAAGCCTCTTTCATTGAATAAGGCTAACAAAGATGATTTAGTTAATCTTTTATGAATTTTTCTAACTTTTGTAACATTTTTCCCATTTTTAAGAATTAAAGAATATAAAAATAATCCATAGTTTTTATTGTTCTGGGCACTTTCAGCCAATGCTTTCGCCATTCTCAAGGGTGTTGTATTCGATAATATTATTCTCCGTGTGTTTTATTACATATTACTATTTACTAAAGGATGTGCGTTGTGGTGCAGTGGATATCGACTCGGAAGGACAATCCTGAGTTCGAATTCCAGTTGAATTCCTTGCATTCACTTACGTGCAAATACTTTTGGGAAAGGTATTAATCTATCTCTTACCTCCAGTTATGGGTTAAATAATGGGACAGACTGAGTTCTATAGCCTTGGCTGGCAACCAGTCTACCGTAGAAAGCAATGGCAATATACTGCTGTATAATCTTCTTCCCAGTCAGTCATGTCTCTTTCGAGGCATGATCGCCCAAAGCCTTTCTCACGCATGGCACTTAACTGAGTCTTTACTGTGTAAAGATTCTTATGGAATAATGACAGTTTTGAGCAGCCACGTGCTCTGCGCGGCTGGGTTGATGTGAGGGACACTTCTGCTTTTAGAAAACTCTTTACACGCCATCTCCGCTACTGAACAATATCAGATTGATAGCTGTGGAACGGCTATATATACATATATGAGCTGACGGCAATTGACTTCTTAGGTACATTACTTCGGCGTAACAGATATTCTGATAAAATATATTGGCCATTTTGTGAGATCAACAATCGAGCCTGCATTCATTTAGCTTGTGAAACTCCAATTTGAGTGAGTCTCTTTATCCCATGAAACCACATTGTGATTTATAAATAAATAACATTTAAACAAATGAATTAAAGAAAGACTGATTTAAGCCGTTTTCTATTATATATATATATATATATATATATATATATATATATATATATATATATATATAATGGACTCTTTTGTTGACGACAAATGAGGACATTAAAATAAAAAGTGGTCAAATTCTATGAACACACATGTGTCTGCAGGTGTTTTTCAAACTTTCAGACATATGGTTCATGTGGTCGAGCCATTTTGCTTGAGTGGTTGGGCATCAATTGCCACATATTTATCACTCAAATTCTGTAGACTTCATTGAGTAAGGAAAAATAACTTTCTAAACATTAGAAAAATCTACTTCCCTAGCAAATAACAATTTTGAAACGGGGAGCTGTTAGCCCCCATGTCTAAATGGTTTTCAATTCATAGTTGTTCTTCTGTTAAACTGGTTGTCAACCAAACTTGAAGAGCCGAGTCCGTGCTCCTATTTAAGAAAAGAGACTCATACCATTTCCAATACCATTTTACGAAAGGTGAATGTAATGTAATGAAATGGACTGGAATTCCAAATAAAGCGATGTATATTTTGTTTAATAAGACTTTCGATTGCCAGGCTGGTAGATATTAATTTTACTGCAAAAAGAAAAGAGAATAGAAGCAGCAATGTCTGCACAAACTCGTGTCAGTCAGTGAGTTAAGTGCCATACGTGATACACACTTGGGTGATCATATTTAGAAAGAGACATGACTGACTAGGAGGAAGATTTTTCTTTCTGCGGTACATCGGCTGCCAACCAAGGCTATAGAACCCAATCTATCTTACTATTCAACCTATAATTAGATGTATTCATACCTTTCTAAATGGTATTTACGCGTAAGTGAATGCAATGAATTCGACTGGAATTCGAACTCGACTCTCTGAGTTCTCATTCCGTGTCGATATTTATTACGCCACAACACATAAACTTGCGTATCCACCCGATAAATCTAACGATTATAGTCATAAATAGTAATGTTAGACTTATCTTTAAAAAGATTTCATTAACTGCTTAGGGGCGTTAGAATGAGTATGATACACTAGGAATACAAAAATATTATGAGTCAAGAAAATGTAGATGAAATGTTGAATAGCGTCAAATGCATCCAGTTGCAAAAGAACGATTTTAGGCTAGACTTGGAGGAAGTCAAGCTTTTCAGTATGATGTAGTACATGACACAAATCCTATGCAACATAATTGAAAGGGTTGCAATATTAGAAGATCGGCCATTGACTTCAAGCATCATCGTGCAAATGTGGATATCATAAAATGACAGAATTTGTCAGAATCCACGCAATCTTGATGAGTTTTAGACGCTCAGCCAGTGATGTCACTATATATTCCAATCATACTGAAAACATTTAGACAAATTAACGTTTTTGAAGTTATTTTTATCCGTCATCTTTTAAATTGTCTGTATCCAAACAAGTTTTATTATATTTAAACAACAATGTGTGTCTGTTTCTTTTTTTGGCGGGGGTGTTTTGTTTTTTTAGTGGAGGGGTAGGATTTTTCAAAGTTTTTAATCAAGTGTAGCACAATCGTAATTGTGGATAAACTGTTCGAAGTTCAGGTTAGTTTAGTTTTTAACGCACGTACCAGATTTTGTTTTTATAATTAATACTGGATTAATTAACACGTTGGGTATTAACGGATTAAAGGCTGATAATTTATCACGAGGAATCATTATGATCTATAAATGTGAATTGCGTCAAATGAAGAGAATCTAAGCGATGTAAGTTGTTTAGATTATTTCAGATCGACTGGTTCATTTCTCGACAATGAACTTAAAGAAGCGTTATTATTGTTTACATTGTATTTAACTTTTCCACACCCCGCAAATTTAACAGTGATGATTCTTTGGAAAGTAAATTGGCCTCTCCTTTTGACCACGAACTCCCACTTACTTTTTAATTCTCTAGAAACATTGATTATTCTCCCGTGAGTTGCTGCACGCAAGTTTTCTGCTGTAGAAATGAGCCCGCAAAAGACACCTTTTTTTCTAACATCAGATGTCTTTTCAACGCATTTATTCACTGTTTCCATGGCCCAACGGATAAAAGCGTTGATTAGATCCAGTGACTGGACCCAGAGCTCCATACCTGGTTATGCCAAAAACTTAGAGAGTTAAGTTAAAGGGAAATAACTAAGACATCCGGAAGTAGTATTACTCATGGAACAAGAACAATGTAACCTACTGATCGAAATAAAGGGTACGGTTCGAAATTTCAATCACCTGGAAAAGGTTGGAGCGCACAACGGCCAAACCATCGTGAATATAGCAATACAGATGGGGACAACAATCCGAACAGTGTAATTAATGAGAGGTCTTATTCCACTGACTATTAGATTCGTAACTTTAGTAATCCAAACAAAAACTGTGATGTAGTACTCTTTTGTGGAATTATTCCTTACATTACTTTGTGTATGACTTTACTATATAACCTTGATACAATCTTATATTGGCTTGTACATATATTTATGAGATTGGCTTAAATACCTATTATATCAGTCCTGGGTATGACGATAAACTAAATCCAGCAGCAAGTCCTCTGATCAGGGAATTTATAGGTTTTGAGGGTCGTGAAACCATCTCTTAATTAATGTTGTTCCGAAGTTCACCCTGACCTGAGGTGGTAGCAGGGTCTTACTAGGGTCTTAGCTGTGGACAGATTGTGAACCCCCCTCCCCCCCCCAAAAAAAACAGCAATTCATTTTATAAAAAGATTACCAACAAATTACCATTTTCTATAAAAAATTACCAACAATACGTATTTATATAATCAACAATAAATATGTACAGAAATATGACGAACAATACTTTTTATTGCAACATGACCAACAATACCTACGTATAGTAAGATTATGGAATTACTTCAAAGCTTTTAAGAAAATTAAATTTTAACATTAAATGACCCATAAGCAGTTGATATGCTGTTAAACAAAAACATCAATCAAACAGTTTTCTTCTGTTACCTGCCTTATTTGTTATATGAAGTCATTAACTTGTGTATCTAATACACCCTGTACATATTGATAATATTTTTATTGTCATTTTTTACATCTTACAGATAAAAAAGGAAATATTTTTTTAAACTGAGTCAGTCTTGCGATATTTATAGAGCATCCAGCAAAGACCAAATTCATTATAAATGCTTTGAAATATAGTTTTGTTAATTGCCGTATTATAGATTCCGATTTCTCATCCTGAGCCGATATCCATCGTACCACAACGGTTATAAATGATTAAAATGTTTTTTATCTGATTATATAAAAACGTTTTTATCTGAACATATAAAAATGTTTTCAACTGAACATATAACAACGTGGCACCAGATTGGAAGGAATTTGAAGTTACAGCTTTTACATGTTTAGATTTTTGATTTCTCAGATATTGAAATGTATTTTTCTATGTATTTATTAAGTAAATTTTAGTTGGAGTAGATGTCCGATTCTTTAGATATAGCAAAGAAACACTGTGAGAACAACTGGGAAGGAAGTGAACATTTTAAACTGATAGCAGTTTGATAGTTTAATGTCTTCCGGATCAACTCAATCTGCGCAAAAACAGAATTAGATTTTAACATTTTGGTGAGAACAACAAAAGATATGAAAATGTTGTAATCCTAAAAGTTACTGCGAGAGTAATCATCAAAACGGAGGTTGGGGAGAATAGTATATCACAAATACAAAACTCGCACGCTGCGGGAAGTAGATACATTGCTAGTTACTGCTAGTCAGTATAATCACTCTACTGTATTTATCTGCCTCCTTACATAGGCAGAATGCGGCACAAGACCATTTTTAAAGTGAGGGCTCCGAACCCTTAAGCTCGGCAAAAAATATCCCGTTGACTCTGCACAAGGCCGGGTCAGGGTTACTGTCGATTTTTCCAAGAAGAGTCTCTATCCTTCGGCGGAGCACCGTCTGGGTTCCTCCTGCCCGTAGAGCAACGATTACTAGTCAGTGTAGATATTTATTATTATATATTCATATAATAAATGTGGTACATGGCCGAAGGAGATGGTTGGTTGAGGTGGGTCTACACTGTCTATCCTATACATAGCTAATCACTTCATAATATCCTATTACTCATTACACTTTCTTCAATAACCCCAAAAGCTTGTCCATCATCTTACAATCTTACATATACCATAATATCACATATTCACAGGGGAACCTAAAAACGGGGAACAAAACCGATGACATAAAAAATTTATTCTGTATATAATTTTACAAAAAATATTTAAAAATGTAATGATATAAATATGAAAGGGGGAAGGAAAGAATAACCCAAATACAAATGAAAATATAATATTCAAACTAAAAATAAACAAATGTTAATAAGATCCGACCACATGACAGAACTTCAGAGTGGCTGGTGTATTCCTCCTAACGGAGAGAGAAAGGATAAAAATAAATAATGAAATGGGAAAATCAAAGACTGAAACAGTCAATATGAAAAGTGGGACTAAAAACAAACTAGGAAGATTGGGAATCTTGACGTGGATCATGACAGAAAAGGCCGGGAACAGATTAGAAACAACATTTACTCACATTAACTAGGTACACAAAAGAAGTCAAAATTAACCAGGGGAGGGTTTGCAGGAAATCGTCCCTTTGTGTAATAAAGGACTTAAAAAAGAAAATCAAGACTGGACCCTTTTACGTGAACCAGACTTGCTACAGTTACTCACCTTTTGCTGAAATCTGTCAATATCAAACGCTTTCTATCAGATCTGGCCTTCATCTTGAGTTGATAATCAAAAAATCTAATCAGATGCTGATAAGAAAAACGTTCATATTGCAAGATTTTCTCCATCTGCGACGTCCAAATTACTATTTTGCTACGGTAAGCAACGTGAGAAACGGGGTGATACTTTATCACACGTGTACGTTAGATCGATGGGCACGAGCTGATCGAGAGTGATACGAGCCATCAACACACCGACATGGTCCCAGAAAGTGCGCACCTGAGGACAATGATAGAAGGCGTGCTCAGATGTTTCTTCTAAAGCAAGGTCACATTGATGACTGTCAGGCAAATTCGCCCCACCCCATCTGAAGGTCATGTCACTGAGATATAGTTCCGAATTAATCGCCATTTAGGTCCTGGGTATGACCGTAAAGTGCATCCGACAGCAAGGCCACTGATTGGGAGGTTGTTAGGAGCATGGAACCACCTCTTAATTGCTGTTGTCCCTGATCCGGAGTGGTAGCCCATGTAAGGGTCCCAGCTATGGGTAAATAGTTAACCCCCAAACTAAGGTCAAAACACTATGAAAGTATAAAAATAGACTTTTAAAGAAAAATATACGTTTTGGAAGGAAAAATATTACCAACAATACAGTTTTGAAGAAAGGAAATTATTACCATAATACATTTTTGAAGCAAAAAAATATTATTAGCAATACATTTTTGAATACAAAACTCGAAGACCTCTTCAGTTTCTAAAATAAAGATAAAAAAAATTATCAACATCTGATTAAATCAACCTTCTCACTATAACTGAACATTAAAAAATACCTTAAAACATTACTTTTTTGGCATTAAATAACCCACAGAGGTTGATATGCTGTTAAACAAAACTCAAACTCAAAATCGCTATGTAAGCGAAAACTCAGGATTCCTGAGGTAATACGCCGCTACTGCCCAAGACAAATAAGAGCACGACTCGGTCGTCGACAAGCCGGGCCGATCACGTAGAGGGTCCTCCATCACGACTCCCTCCACTAGTAAACGATACAAGTGTCTCCGAGGCTGAGAAAGGTCTGTGAAGAATGGTCAGCAAGACCTCTCGACACTCGAGTAAGAATTTCGATTAATTCCGAGGATTACGCTGGCGCTCAGCCCTAGAAACGGTAGGAGTGATAGTGAGACTAGGGAATTCGTCCTTAACACTCCTCTCCAAAATCGAATTCTTTATCAACTCTCGGCATAGGAAATTCAACCTTGAGGCATGTCGATGACTGAACACGTGTAGCATTCCCCCCCCCCCCCCCACCGCATGACACGGACGTTTGACGCAGACATCTTTGATGACTTGATGTTTGCGTTCACCCTACAAGAGAGTAGACAACAAGCGCTCTCGAAATGCCGCTGACACCTCTCGCACATATCGTCGGTCGGCCTGAAGGTACGTCTCTCCGGGGTTTTGACTTCTCGATCGCCACCTCGCTGGATCTCTTTCTTGCGCAATTCTGCGCCCATGCTCACAGTTTCGGTAGCTATCTTGTGTAACCTATGCCTTATTACCTGAGTCCGGTAATGCTTGCTAGCCAACCGCTCCAGTGCCTCCCTAGCTAATGCTATCTCCAGAGGATCCCCACTGTCTCCGCCCGGGAGAGATTTTTAAGTGTCTTCATCTTGTTAGACTTAGCTAAAGCAAGTCGACGGTTATAGTCAGCAGTAAAAGACCTAATGCTGTCCTTAAGCCTTCCCTACAACATATTCTTAATAACCGCCCCCACTAATTTCTACTCCACTAGTTTAGTTTTTTTCCAGTAAAGACAAGTTGAACTTCCAGTGTCCAGCCAATCTAGGCCTACGGTCTAACGCTAATCGGGCACAAACAATTTGTGGTCCGAATAGCCTAACCAGTGAAACAAATCTAGCAAATCTAGATCGACCCTTCTCACTGACATTCTATCCAGGTAGATGGCCACTTAAGCGCCCACATCTACATCTTACCCTCCGGTATCGATCGACGAGCCGAACTCACCGATCAAATCAGCCAGGCTACGATCGCCTGACATTTTACTAACTCCCCGCCTCCTGTCTAGTTTAGGGTCCCTCACAAAGACTAAGCGCGAAGAATTCTCTAGCAATGGCCTCAACTGACGAAAAAACGAAACAAGATCAACCGAGTCCCCGACATGGATAAAGTCCACCCTCGCACCCAGGATGCGTTTAACCAACAAGGAAACACCTTTGGCTTGCTGGTTCCGTATGCTGAATGGACAAAAAAGCCACTAGACTGCACATCAGCATCAACTTCGCAAAGTGTGTCTCCTGGATCTCAGACACATCTACCCCGAAGGACAAGAGATCATGAAGGAGGCGAGCAGCTTTACTCCGATCACGCAAGCCCTTCGCTTTCAAGCTGACTAGCTTGATAGACATATTTTAAGTTGAACCCCTTGTACACGTACTGGACAGAAATCTGTAGCAGTCAGGAGTCCGACGGATTGTCCTAGGCTGCTAGTATCAATTTAGAACGTAAAGCATCCGTCCCAGACCATACCGCCAACGCCCGCAGAAAAAGTAAGCTTTCGTGCCCTATGTGAGAGATGTGAGGATTACCGGGACCCTCCCAGCACAGAGCAATGCACGCTTTTTAAGTTCGGGTGTCCCAATTTGAGACATCCTCAGTTTAGGGAACGCTTCAACAGCCCCCCTCCAAGAAATCCCAGACTCTCAGGTTGCCTCTGGTATTTCGTATCAGAGTCAGCACCCCGGGAGCGTTGGGAAAATAATTATTATAAAGCATTTTCTAATTGAATGCATTGATCCTCAGTCAAAAAAGCACGATTTCTTTAATGCAAATAAAAAGAACGATTCGAAATAATTAAAATAAATAGAATTATATAATTTCTGAAAATGGCAATTCTTTCATACCTTTTCTTGTATTATATCTGAAAATATTAAAAACAAACAAAATAAAAAAACAGTTTGTCCATTTTCCCTAAATATAAACCAAAGTAAATCAGTTTTGACATCAAATGACTTCATATGTCGTTAAAAATATACTTAAAACTCGTGGAAAGTTGTTTTTTTTTTAATTACATGTTTTCCGGGATGTAGGCGATCACAGCACTCCATAGATTCATTTTCTTTATTAAGTATGAATTGCGATAACCTTTCTCTTCTCCACGTTTTTTGAATTCAAAGTTGTCCTTCTCTTAGACTGGTTGACTAGAGAATCCAATCGGCCTTACTATTTAACATATCAATACGTAAGATAGGCGAAATTGAGTGATATTTTTTCAAGTGTAGCGAAAGTAAACGTAGCCGGCTAGACCGAGTTCACTTTCTACGCCGATGACCGTTACGCTACCCGATATCTTTCACAATTGTTATGCTTAATTTACGATATTTCCTTGACATTGCAAGAATAAAATATAATTAAAAAACAGAAAATATTTCAAGTTTCCCTTTAATTTTAGAAAGAAAACTGCAAATTATAATAAAGTTCGAAAAATAAGTGCACTTTTCCTCAAATATGTAAATGAGAAGTTTTAATTAGTCTTCATGACTTTCTCTGGAATTCTTGAATGTGTATTTATGTCCTGACGACCTACTTCAACAAATACTGCTTGGTGCATACATATTCATTAAACCCCTCTTTCAGTATTCATTCCTTTCGCAAGACTTAATTATTCACTGTTTGTTCAACGTGATATGTTGACAGTGGCTCACCTAGTACAGAAATTCGTACAGCCTTACAAATATTAATGGAAATCAGATCGTCCCTTACAATTCTGGATACACAACTCGTTCCTGATCAATGAGGACACTTTGATGTAAGGAAGTAACACGTTCTTTTGCGTGTTCTTCAAGTAAAGATGAAATAAATGCGCAAAATAGGTTCATCAAAAATTCTCCAATGCTAATCAGTTGTGAAAGAAAACTAAAAAAAAAGACTTGGCTAAATTAATTCAAGTATAAATAGATAATGCACAACAACGAAAAGGTCGTACTGATAACAAATAGCTTTAAAACACCAGTAAGTAAGAATTAAGGAAGAAGCATTTATAAAAGTAAAATTAAATAAAAAAAAAAACAAAAAAAAACCAAAAAAAACAACAACAACAACAACAACAACAACAACAACAAAAAAAAAAAACGGAAGAAATTCTTCTCACTTAAACCCGTAAATCAATCTAAACAACAAAAAGACTTGCAAAGTCATGGGACATGTAACGGTCACTTAAGGACGCCACTCCATACAGTGACGAAAGTGCCATGGAATTTCAGTTGTTTTACCGCAACCAGCAGTAAGTTTGCTTTCTTTAGCTGCCCCACTCCTGACCGGGGTAGAGGCTAAATCTGCCTCTTCAGCTGCTTACAAGTTCATGCAGCCGTTTTCCTTTGGAAATATATATTTCCCAGATATAGAATGAAACTCCAGCTTGAAGTCCTCAATTTGGGGAAACCCAACATCTGTTGTTTCCTGTTCGTGGAATACGTCCACGCCTAGGGCATAGATAGATCCCAACTGATTTAATTGCTTCTTCAAACACAGGATTATGCCCATATGATATGTAAGAGCCTTCCTTTTTGTAGAGTGAGTAGCCATGATCTGGACTGTGTCATATAAAATTACAAACCTGCCTATTTGATTGGCTAAGAAAAAAATCCCGGAATTTATTTGAGAAGGGGAGGGGCAAGTGCTTTGTAGTCATTCCTAAGGATTAAATTCAATACTTTTTGTTTCTTCTTACACTCTACTTTGCATTGTAAATATATGTGATATACTATTCTCCGTGCGCAACAGGTGTATACATGTATATATATAATTTCTCTGAGAAAGTCTCTCTGAGAACAAAGCATGTTTGTCATTCTTTTTCCTTTCAGCCATTCCGTTTTGTTCATGAAATATCAGTGTTATTATATCATGGATATAATAATGCCCCAAACGGGAGAAATACAGATGCGTGAATAGATTTTTCTTCACTAGCTCTACTCCCGTTACAGGCTTTTAAAAATTTAATCAATTCTTCATGTTTACGTTTTACGTTTAGGTTAGTTGATTTAACGTCATATTAACATGTACTGGGCAAAGACATGACGAATAAAAGTTTTATAAGTCAAGAATCACAATGAATTAATAGAAAAGCAAAGAGGTATCCGACCTGCACAAGATTCAAAAGAGCAGACACGCGTCCAGTCTATATGAGAGTAAGAAAATATTTTTAAAAAATACTAGCACGAATATGGTTTACACTAAAGGCACAAAACAGACATAAATTTGCTCAACGCTAAAACCCAAAAAATAGGTATGGATCAAATTGGCAGACCCAGTTCAGTTACAGGTACGGTGTATGTCGGCGTACAAGGCGACCTTTAACCATAACCCTACAAATAGGAAACCGTCTTATAGTCCAGGTATAAAATGTGAACCTTAAATCCTTATGCTAAGACGTTAGCATAGGAGAATTTTGACGGTAGGTTAATATCTGCTTTGTTAATTATCGACAAAAATAATCCTTACTGAAACAGTTTATTTCACATTATTATGGTAAGGGTAACGGCAAGTGTAGAATGTAGTACTTAATTGACAATAAACTGTCTTCTTTTTTCAATGATGTTTAACCAAAACACAACTGGATGTGTCTGAACAAACCATTTAAAGATCACATTCGAGAACAACAGAACGAGTGGATGGTTAGCGGGAGAAGCCATTTAGCAGCCACTCATGAAGTATTGTGATAGTTAATTGACAATTTCTTCACACCGTTATTATTTTTTATTAGAATTTAAGTGAAAATAAAGTATATACTTACTGAGTTTATTCAATAAATCAAATAAAATTTAAAATATGATTTAGGTTCGTCTTCTACGGCAAATATAGCCCGAAACCAACATTTTAACATGAAATTTGGAGGTCGTTTTATACACCCAGTCATCTTGTACACCAGTATATACGTTGGATACTGGTCTCCGAATTTCTGTGATAAGAAGTTATTATTTACATTATTTGTAGACAGACTACTCTCCTCATCTTATTATCCCAAAGTTTCGGCAGGTGTATCCTTCGGCTTTCTTCAGGTATCTGTCGATCCTGATAACTTTTAGGGAATTTCGATCTGGAACCGTTATTTAATTTACAAGGGTAAATTGTTCGGGTTCCGCTGTCCATGTAGAACAAAACCAGATAACCGTAGACCGTATATGTAGGTGGTCTACCTAAAGGAGGCAGTCCGTCTCGATCGGCAATTTTGTGTTTGCTCTAAGAGTGTATAGATTGTTTTATACTGTTTAGGGCTATCTGGTTTTATTGTTAATCGGTCTTCAACGTTTAATGTGTGTGGTAGTGAATTAACTGAGAAGTGCTCCGTTTAACAATGGAGGGATATTCATATTATGAGCAGGCAAATATCATATTTACATACGGCTATGCAAATCGTAGTGGACGTGAGGCTGCACGGATGTATCAGATTGCATTTCCAAACTGGAACCAGCCGAGTCATTGAACCTTTGCAGCTGTTTATTATGGCGTTGCTGAAACAAGATGCGTGGCCCACAAAATATATATCAAGGAAGATCGAGATCCACTCGTACGTCTGATCACGGATAATTTTCCTTGATTTGGTGTGAGAAACCCGACCCCAAAGTAATTTGTAATAGTATTTCTGATACACATTTTTACATATCAAGAACAATATTTGGAAAAAATGAATTCTGTTCTACTTTGTCATACATTTTCATTGATCTATGCGCAATTAAAAACGGTTATTGTACGTATGAAATAAAATTTACGCTATGTGTATGATTACCAATACGCTGTTATTTTTAAAAAAATGTTTTAAAAAGGGTATGAAATGTTTCTAAAGTGTTTTAGATGAAAGTTTAAGACATATGGGAGTTTTTAACAATCAAATCGGTAATTTTAAGCACTTATAGGTAGGATTACAAGTACACACAGATTCTAAATATTCACGGTCGGTTCTTGTCCTTAACCCCCGCGAATATGTGGAACTCACTGTATATATATATCCAGGTAAAGAGGACGAAAGGTTTTACGATTTTGGGTTCCCTGGCATTTTTTTTAAATAAATATTGTAGGTCTATATATCGGGTCAATATTTTATAAATATTGTTTTCGAATTCCAGCCGAATTCATTGCATTCACTTACGCGCAAATACCCTTGGGAAAGGTATTAATCCGTCTATTCCTTCCAGTTATGGGTTAAATAACAGGACAAATTGGGTTCTATAGCCTTGGTTGGCAACCAGTCTACCACAGAAAGCTGCGGGATAATGTTCTGCCCAATTAGTCATGTCTCTTTCGAGACATGATCGCCCAAGCATGTTTCACATATGAAACATTTCAGCTGGAATTCGAACTCGGCTCCCCGATTTCTCGTTCCGAGCCGATATCTATTGCACTACAACGCACATAGGAAAGGTATTAATCCGTCTCTTCTCTCCAGTTGTGAGTTAAATAACAGGACAGATTGGGTTCTATAGCCTTGGCTGGCAACAAGTCTACCGCAGCCTACTGCGGGATAAACTTCTGTCCAGTCAGTCACGTTTCTTTCGAGACATGATGGCTCGATGGGTGTATCAAGTATGGCACTTAAGTGACTGTCTAGATTGGCGACGAAGTTTGTTGTTTTTACATATGGAATGGCGAGATGCAACTGTAACTTCTATGCTAACAGTTTCTTCGCTTGTGGAATTCTCTTCCGACTTTTTGCTTTCGTGTCAAATTTGATCTTCAAAAGTTTAAATGCAAGGTCAATCGTTATCTTTTGTCTTCTTAATTCCTGTTCTTTTATTGTTCTCTCTCTTTAATTATTTATCTTCTCATATTATTATAAGACTTCTGCTAACAGTTTCTTCTCTCGCTTGTGGCACTCTCTTCCAGCTTCTTGCTTTTCAATTAAATTTGAGCTTCAAAAATTTAAATGCAATGTCAATCGTTATCTTCTGTCTTCTTTATTTCTGTTTGTTTTTATTGTTATATCTTCTTAATTATATTTTCTTTTTCGCATATTTTCTGGCACACCAGTAGCCCCTAGCGTTTTAGTGGCTTTGTGGAAGATTCAATTGAAAATGATAAACTTTGGTATCTCTTTCAAATCCTAACCCAAAATCAATTTTCTTTTTGAAAAGACCAAAGCTAACCACGTAATGAATAAAATTATTTCCGAATAATACCTATCATTTATCTTTTCTATGATAAGATTTTATTCCATTTTTCACAAAATGTCCAGAATGTTTGATAGGACTAAAATATACACAGTAGAAAAAAAGATTAAAAACACCCGTCGTAAATTAATCCTATGAATTTAATCCATACTGCTTGCTCACGACAGTAGTTTTCTACTGAAATAATTCTAGGTTACATAAATTTCTTAAATTTTGACTTGTTTTTCGTCATTGGTGTGCGCATGAATAAAAAAAATAACATTTAATATTTCATAACGAGAACATGTATTTGGTCATCAGCGTGGAAGTGGGATCAGCGAGTCGGATTCAAATTCCGGTCAATGATCCCAGGGAAAGACATGAACTGAACTGTTCTACCTCAGCTGTGGGTTAAATAGCAGTGTACAATGCACAATCTAGTTTTTGGGGACAACCAGTCTAAGAAAAGGAAAACTGAATTCCAAAGCTATGGAAAAGACAATGGCGAAAGCACACCACTGCTTTTCCAAATATTCCATGGTAATTCCTTGATAATAAAGAGAAAGCACCTATGGAGATCCATGATATCTTAATTTCCCGAAGGGATGGAGCCTTTTTGTTTAAAATCGATAACTAAACGTAAGACACTGGATTTTTACTCATAATATATATATATATATATATATATAATGAATTATTTTGAACATTATTTTTACCGATACTCGTATTTAAGTAGATATTCTGTTTTTTAATTAAACTATTTTATATTTATATCTACCGGCCTGATTATTTCACGATAAATTTTTATGACGAAAATGTGTGCTATCCAGCAGGATTCGAACCTGCTGGATAGCACACATTTTCAAATTTATCGTGAAATAATCAGGCCGGTAGATATAAATATAAAATACTGTTTAATTAAAAAACAGAATATCTACTTAAATACGAGTATCGGTAAAAATAATGTTCAAAATAATTCATTACAAATTGTTGGTTGCTTATAACCAAGTTTCGTTTAATTTCGTTAATTTCCGTAGCATGTTTACACACACACACACACACACACACACACACACACACACACACACACATATATATATATATATATATATATATATATATATATATATATATATATTGCAGGATGCTCGTTGTGGTGAAATGGATATCGGCTCGGAATTAAAATTGGAGAGCCGAGTTCGAATTCCAGTGAATTCGTTTCATTCACTTATGCACAAATAACCTTAGGGAATCTGTCTCTTCTTCCTTCGCGTGTGGGTTGAACAAGCAAATTGGGTTCTATAGCCTTGGTTGGCAGCTGGTATATCGTAGAAAGTAATCACAACCTACTGCGGAAAAATCTTCTCCCTTCAGTCATTGATCAAAAGAGACATGAACGCGAAAACGTGTATCACGTATAACAATTTACTAACCGATATGAAAAGAATTGAATAGCAGAACAGATTGGGTTCTATAGCCTTGGTTGGTGACCGATCTGCCACAAAAAAAAAAAATATTGACTGATTGAACCCTTTTTCTTCTTCAACTTTTGTACTTTAACTTTTTGCTTGAAAAGTTTCCTCAAAGCGGTTTATTAACAAACACACACACACACACACACACACACACACACACACACATATATATATATATATATATATATATATATATATATATATATATAACCATGGCTATACAACACAATCTGTCCTGCTATTCAATTTTTTGTCCGGATCACACAGTTAAGTACCGTACGTGATACACGTTTGAGCGATCATGTTTCTTTCGATCAATGACTGAATACGCAGATTTTCCCGCAATAGATTGCCATTACTTTTTGCGGTAGACCGGTTGCCAACCAAGGTTATAGAACCCAATGTGTCTGTTATGTTTTGCACACACACACACACACACACACACACACACACACACACACATATATATATAAAAAAGAAAAAGAAAAAAGCAAAAGAGAAGCATCCGACGGATTAATAAACGCCAGTATAAAACATGAAACCCCAGCGTCATATTTCAGTCGTTGTGGACTGAGACTCGAAAACGACATTTCCTTTTTCTTTTATGAAACGTTCCAAAGAATATGTTGAGCACACGAATATTTTTGATGAACTGTGACCGGGACGACGCCGTCTGTCTCTGAATGTTATATTTTTTCTGTTGTCCACAGACATTTCTAAAATTCATGCACGCAGTCTTATGACCACGTGATCAGTTAGACAGAAACTAACCAAGACGATTGTCACGTGTAGGCAAACACAAATAGCAATACATCATCACACGTGAGCCTTCATAAAAACATGAATGAAAAGTAACTTTAGACTTTTGCGATATGAAAAAAAACGTACATTTTTGCTGGATTTTTCTTTTAATTTTCTGTATTTTATTTCATTCAACACAATTATTTTCTATTATTTTCTTACCTTATAGCTTATTTTTCTGTCTTATGTGTGTGTGTCTGTGGGGGGGGGGGGTACAATAATTATACACACGGCACTTTTTCTTGTTCTTTCCTTTTCTTTCTGTTTTTTTTAACTTCTCCTTTATCTTTGTACCTTTACTTTGTTCATATTGTTTTTCTTCCTCTTTTTCATTTTTCTTTCTTTTTTCTTTTCATTTGTTGATTTTCATTGTTTCTAATTTTATCCCTTTTCCCTTTTTTATGTATTTCACCCTAATTGTTTTCCTCATTGGCCGATTGGTTGGAACGTTCGCTTTCTGACCATGAAGCCCGAGTTCGAATCTCACCATAATCAATATGTGACTTCTTAATAATAACATTAAGATCTGGAGTAGGAGGTCCCAGGTTTGGAAGGTACCTGAAAACGAATCCACGGATTGACCAAAGCCTTAAGCATTGGATAGACGGGACCCTTAGCGAGACATTGATGGCTGTGCTAGCACGAATTCCAAGTCGTCGTGCCCGAGGGTTTGAGTGTATTGACCTTGTTCAGACTGTTGTGCACGCCAAATAAGGCGTTCTCTCCCAGTAACTTTAACTAGCTCTGATCAACATAGTTGCAGTATAAACTACAGGTGTGCCCTGTGGGGGTGCCCTGTGGGGGTGTTGAACAAACATAAATCTAGCCGCCTTGGAAGACGGGCATCCTTTGATATCAGTGGCCGGCCATTTTAGGTTGAATCAAAATTTGAACTAAATTAGTAAAACCGCATTTACAATTATTTAAAAGTGTCGTTTTTAGTAAATTTCTAGTTTTTATTTGAAAGATGACAGCTCAAAGCTAATCTATAAAAATCGTTTTACATATTTTTATAAGATTTTAAGACATTTTAAAAATATTTTCACGATCAATTTATTATCGATCCGCCATTTAAATTGAGAGAAAGCATAACAATTTGAATGTTTCTTAAAAATCAAATATCTCCCCTAGAATTTTATTTCAAAAGAAATTAGGAAAATTAAAGATTAATTGAAAATATTTGCGCGCATTATTACTTCAAACATAGAGAAAAAAACATTGAAAAAACACAATTGAATGCAGTGATGAGTTGTGGGGCAGTGGATATCGGCTTAGAATAAGAAACCAGAGCGCCGAGTTCGAATTCCAGTTGAATTTGTTGCATTCACTTTATAATCCTCATAAGAAAGTTATTAATCGATTTTCTCCTTCCATAGCAGGACAGATTGAGTTCTATAGCCTTTGTTGGCAATCAATCTACCGCAGAAAGAAATGGCAACCTACTGCGGGAAAATCATCTGCCTAGTCAGCCATGGATCGCCTAGATATGTATCACTTAATTGCCTGACTGATATTTCAAAGGCGTAAGACAAGGATGTGTCTTTTCACCGGATTTGTTCAACCTATACAGCGAGAATATTTTGAGGACCCTAGATGACACACCAGGATTTGTTATTGGAGGCCACAACCTGAACAACATAAGATACGCGGACGATACAGTACTAATTGCGGACACGGAAAGGAAACTGCAAGATCTCATACAGAAAGTAGCAGTGGAGAGTGACAAGAAGAGACTACAAATAAACTTTAAGAAAACTGAGTGCATGGTCATCAGCAAAAGATACAACCCAAAATGCCAAATACAGGTGGGGGATAACAGAATCAAACAAGTCCAAGAATTTAAGTACCTAGGAAGTGTTCTAACAGGAGATGGAAAGTGCGACACAGAGATCCGAAGGCGAATTGGCATGGCAAAGGACGCGTTCCAGAAGATGAGCAAAATACTAACACACAGGAAAATCTCAATAGAAACGAAGAAAAGAGTGTTAGACTGCTACGTGATGTCAGTTCTTCAATACGGCTGTGAATGCTGGACAATATCATCGAAAATGAGGACAAAACTGGAAGCGGCCGAAATGTGGTTCTACAGAAGGATGCTACGGATATCGTGGACTGAGCATACAAGCAACGACGAAGTGTTAGAAAGAATGGCAACAAAAAGGAAATTGATGCTGAGCATCAGGAAGAGACAACTGAAGTTCCTGGGACATGCAATGAGGAAGGAGAGCCTGGAGAACCTGATACTGACTGGACAGATAGAAGGAAGGAGAGACAGAGGAAGGCAGCGGATAACATATTTGCAGGGTCTGATCAGGTGGATGACGGAACGGGGGTTGCCAGGAGCAACAGGAACAAACGTACTAAGAGCCACAAGGGATAGGGAGACGTGGAGATCCATGATCGCCTACGTCCTGAAGGGACAGGGCATATAGAAGAAGAAGAAGAAGATATTTCACCTACGAACTTGAACTGTAGCAGTCTATGTCAAAAATTGCAATTTTATAAAAACATTAAATTTACTTAAATACGGATGACCAAACCTACCAAATACAGAAATTAGTGTCGTTAATGCATAAAAATAATTGTTTCTAACTTTATATAACTAATAAGTTAAGAATATAGTTTACTTCTATGCATCTTTATGAAACTTAGTAGAGTTAATATTTTTTAGAAGAAAGGTATTTGGTCTGTTGTACGAATTATGTCTAACAGTTGTAAAAAATAAAATAAAATACTTCTAAAAACTATGATGAGAAAATGACATTGAAGCTTGCATATTTGGAATTTTGAAAACATCTTATTTTATAAAACATCTTGTTTTCATTAAGAAACGGAAGAATTTCAAAATTCCACTGAAAGATGCCTTTTTTAAAAAATATCTAAGTACAAACTCCCCATACAGAACTTTTTATGATTTGTTAAATTATTTTATAAGGTTTCGGGACAAATTTTATATATATTAATATATATATATATTAATCATCCACATGCAAGCCCGTTTCGCGGTATCTTAGCTCATCAATGTGGCTAGACATATGTTTGCTTCCAGCCGGGATCGAAATTAGACCGATTTGGTGTTAGTCGGAGTGGCTACTTCCTAAGCCATCGGCGCATGGAATGAGAGAGGAAATTTTAACGTGTTATATATATGCGGTGTATACACACGCCAAACATCGGGAGAACTCAATTCACTACTGAAGAGTAATACATAAATCGCAGACGTGGTGACTGTTTTTGAAGCTGTCCTCTGTAGCGAGCTCAATCGTAATGAAAGCATAATTTATTAGTCATCCACATACATGCCTGTTTCGCTGTATCACAGCTCCTATAATAAAATATAGTTATAAAGTATTCTATATTTATTGGTTAAAATGCTTAATATCAGGCATAAAGTGTATGAAAATTTAAAATCTGTTATTGAAGTCAACACTCAGAAGCGACAGTCTGTTTTCTGCTTAAGAGCAGATGTCATAAGCGTATAAGCGTGAAACATACTTAAATTTTTCCTCTTTTTTCTGATAATTCGACTTGCAGTCAATAAATTCTTTCTTTCCTTCATTTTTATTTTCTTTTTTTTACTATTTCGTTCATTGTCATTCACTCTTGCTTGAGGCGCCCACCATGATAGTGAGCAGTCTATTTTCCTGGTGCATAGATTTTCCTGATTCATCCTGGTATCTCTCTGTGATATCCTTGTGTCAGACACTAAACTGAGTTTTACAACTAACAGGTCACTCTTTCATTTAATTCTGCAGTTCTTATTTTCGGATTCAACACAAAAATCAGAACAAAAAGCAAAGTAGGTTGTTAGAGATGATGACGCTGCCACCCACCGGACGACCAGAAGCTGATTCGTATTTGAGTCAAGAAAGAATGAAAGAAAGTGGGGCGAAGGAGATGGCTTGGAAATAAAAATGCTTTTATCGGCGAGTAACGACACCGCCAGGTTCTTTAAAGAGAACCAATTCAATGGCCAGGAAGTCATTTTTTTTTTATTTATTTTATTTTTTTAGAGGCGTGAGAAATGAGATTAAGTTGTACATCAAGTCAGCCAAGTAACACGAGGCAAATTCTTAGCTTGAGTGGGTTTTAAAAAAAGAAAGAAAAAACTATAACGCAGAACGGTAGTGGATCTTTATAGTATGCACTTTGATGGTCGGAGTTAGATTCGAAATAACGTAATAACATACTGAACCTTTGCGAGAATGATGAGAGCCGGGTTTTGAAAACTGCGAAACTTAAGCTTCTATATTTCCTGTGTCGCATTCATGCCACATGTTAGCACAAAAGCAGAAAAAAACTTTGATTCCTAAGAGAAGCACAAATCACCCGTCATTTGTTATATCTTAATTGTTGTGTTTAAAACTCTAATAAAGTTAGTAACAAGACACTTTTGCAATTAAAATGTTTTTTTAACGACAACCGCTTTTCATAAAATTAGACATTTTAGTTATGGTTTTCGGATGTGCCTTGTTTTTGTTATGATTTTAGGATGTACGTTGTGGTGCAGTGGATATCGACTCGGAAGGATAAATCGGGAAGCCGAGTTCGAATTCCAGTTGAATTCCTTGCATTCACTTACGCACAAATATCCTAGAGAAATGTATTAATCCGTCTCTTCCCTCCATTTATTGGTTAAATAATAGAACATATTGAGTTTTGTAGCCTTGGCTGGCAACCAGTCTACCGTAGAAAGAAATGCCTCGTCAATCATGGATCGAAAGAGATATGATCGACCAAGCGTCTATCAGTCAGTCAGTTAAGTGTCATGCGCGATACACGCTTGGGCGATCATGTCTCGAAAGAGACATGACTGACTGGGCAGAAAATTATCCCGCAGTAGGTTGCCATTGCTTTCTGCGGTAGACTGGTTGCCGACCAAGGCTATAGAACCCAATCTGTCCTATTATTTAACCCATAACTGGAGGGAAGAGACGGATTAATACCTTTCCCAAGGGTATTTGCGCGTAAGTGAATGCAAGGAATTCAACTGGAATTCGAACTCGGTTCCTCGATTTCTCGTTCCGAGCTGATATCCATTGCACCACAACGCGCATCCTAAAGTATAACTTATAATTAATATTCATTGCTGTATTTTTATATCACGCATGGCAATTAACTGACTGGGTTATGGTTAACAAGCTTGTCGGATACTTCGGCTCTTGTAAATGTTTCCTATACTAAATTGAACTTCGTAAATAATTATAACGGAACATAGTGGGGTAAATATTTCAATTCTTTAAACGCTTTGCCAAGCTAACAATTCTCTTTAGCGATAATTATGACATCAAATTGGATTTTTTGTCGTCATTTCATTTTATTTATTAAATGGGTCAGAGGATTTTAAACGATTATTTGGTTATTTATTTCAGTGCGCCGTTTTAAAAAGGGGTCGGCCATAATTGGGATCATCGAATCAATTATTCCTTAGCTGCATAGTATGTGCTTAAATTCAAAATTTTTCCTTCTCTTAGGCTGGTTGCCATCCAAGGCTGTAGAACCTAGACTGTTTTACTATTCACCCAAAGCTAGGAGGCGGTGAGAGAAGAGTTGTAATCATAGACTGCACAATAGTATTAGTATATAATTGAATAAAATGAAGTCGACTGGAATTCAAACTCGACTCTCCGATTTCTCATCCGCAAACAATAGTCAGTGCATTATTTAAGCACATTAGCCGTAATCAACAGTGCCATCTATAAGCCACCTATTACTTTGTTGGCAAGCAAAACGACAGTTACTTAAGTAGCATTGTAATCGTTCTACGTAGCCGGTTAATCGAGATAAAAGCTGCGTTATTTGCTGTGTTCATTTTTTTGTCGTTTGTAAACGCAAGGTTAAGTTAAATCATCTTTAATCAAATATATTATTTCCCATCTTTTATTTCATCTTTTTTTTACTTGATATTTTACTTTCTGCTATTAGGCCCCTCTTTTCCTTTTCACACACCCCTATCATTCCATATATATATATATATATATATATATGTGTGTGTGTGTGTGTTAAGTTGTCGGCTGTGACAAGATTTTTCACAATAATCTTATATATATATATATATATATATATATGTAATCGTGTCGTCTACTTTAACAGTTTCTTTTCTCGTACTTCCTGTTTGTGGAGCTCCCTTCCGTTTGCTTGTTTTCCTGATAGCTTATATATATATATATATATATATATATATATTGTCATTTTGTTATTACAATGGAAAATTTTTCATGTTTCGTAACAATATTGTTATTCAGTTGATATTTTAAAAACAAATGCTAAAAATGATTTATTTTAGAAAATATAAGATGAATTTATGGCTATTCATAAAATTAAGGAAGGATGGATACATCGAGAAACATAAACATTGGTACATTCTTGAATACATAACTTAATTAAATAATATTTTAAGCAACAAATATTTATTTGTGAACATAATTTCTTTCTTTGTCAATGCATGAAATTTAGCGCTTGAATATATATCTCGAATTTCAGTCATTATAAAGTGAATTTCTGAGATTAAAATTCAACTAACGAATTCGTAATTAATGATCTATTTTATATGCAAACACACGCATATATGTATTATTATTAGTAGTAAAATTTTACTATTAGTATTTGAGTAGACGCTTAGTTTATTGATTAAACAGTATATTTATTTATTTATTTTTATGAATTTTTTCGTGAAGAAAAGCGAGAAGAAATGATTGAACATCTACTGCAAGAAGACAGAATACATGATTGTTTGCAAAAGGGACAGACGAACAGGCAAATTACAAATTGGAGATACCAAAATCAAACAAGTACATAAATTTAGATATTTAGAATGACTTTTAACAGAGGATTGAAAAATGTAACACTGTAATCCGAATAGCCAAGAAAGCATCTCAAAAGCTAAGTAAAATAGAAAAAAATGTAGAAAAGAAAAAGTGCTGAACAGGTACGTTATATCTGCCAGTGTGTGCCGGCCGATTTCTCCAAAAATGAATGGAAGAATTGAAGAAAAAAAAAGTGGTTCTACAGAAGGATGCTGAGAATACCGTGAACCGAACATGTGAGTAACAAAGAAGTTTTAGAGAAAATGGAAACAAAAAGGAAAGTAATACTTAACATTAGGAAGAGACAACTGAGGTTTCTAGGACAGATAATGAGGAAGGAAGACTTGGAAAATCTGATACTCAGGGGACAGCTAGAAGGCAAGACGAGAGAGAAAAACAATGCATAGCATACTTAATTAGATTAAGTAAATCAATGGCAGAACAGGGTTTAGCAGAAAAATAAAAAAAAGACTTACAAAGGACGGGAAATTGTGGGAGAGCCATGACCGCTTACGCCCTAACGAGAAAGAAGATGGTGCTTTTTGGGTGGAAGAACGTGGTCTATTTTTGTGACCAATTCTTAAATTCTAATTTCTCACAACTATTTTGGCAGATAGATATTAATAAACTTAGGTGATTTTCTAAGCGCCATTTAGATATGGTACAAAGCCGAATGTATGGCGTACCCAATGAGGATCGTCCTCCCTACTCAGTTGTAATAGGTTCAAGTTTCCCAAATAAGCTTATATTGATAGGTAGTATTAAGCTTGGATAGATAGATAAAGTTTGTCTTATAGACTTTGAATGTCTTAGCTTTGAAAGAGAACGCCCAAAACAGTGAATATTATGAACAAAAAATATAGAAGTATGCATGCTATGAAAATCGGAATTAATAATCCTGTCGTAGATATGTACTCAAACGATGATTATTAGTGCGGAAAACGAGCAACCATTTCATCCATAACCCAATGGTGCGGCAGAAGCAAAGAAAAAGAAAGAAAGAAAGAAAGAAAGAAAGAAAGAAAAGACGATAATTTTATTAGGCGATTAACGTCTGCTTACTTCAAATAAAGAAAAGAATGAGAAGGAAGGAAAGAAGGAAGGAAACTTGCTACCATAGATCGAACATGTGAACAACGACAAGGTTTTGGAGAGGATGCCCACTTAACATCAGGAAGAATCAACTGATGTTTCTCGGATACGTGAAGAAGAAGGAGAGCTGAGAGAATCTAATACTCACTAGACGGATAGAGGGAAAAAGAGACTGGAGAAAGCAACTCGAGAAATACTTAATAGGCTTGAGCAAGTGGATGGCGGAGTAGAGTTTGGGAGAAATACCAAGAGGAAAATGTTAAGAGGGACAAATGGTACAGTTAAGTAGAGGTCAGTGATCGCTTACG
Source organism: Ascarosepion bandense (assembly GCA_037127315.1). Lineage (NCBI taxonomy): Eukaryota > Metazoa > Mollusca > Cephalopoda > Sepiida > Sepiidae > Ascarosepion > Ascarosepion bandense. The sequence continues at coordinate 1,652,283 of JBBBDQ010000369.1, forward strand.
TTCTGAAAGAACACGGCATATAGCGAAAAAAAAAAACAAAAACATTGAAATGTAATTTTGGAGGAAAGGAAGGGAGAAAATAAATAAATAAATAAATAAATAAATAAAGAAAGAAAGAAAGAAAGAAAGAGAAAACCTTTCTTCTTCAGGATGTAGGCGATCATGGACTTCCATTTGGGTCTGTCTCTTGTTGCTCTCAATAAATTTTCTCTGGGTATCTTATATAAGTCCCGCTCCGTCAACCATTTGCTCAGACCTAACAAGTACGTCTAGCGCTGCTTTCCCTTGTTTATTATTTATCCGACCTGTGATTATCAAGTTCTCCACGCCCTCCTTCCTCATTGCGTGTCCCAGGAACCTCATTTGTCTCTTCCTGGTATTTAGTATCAATTTTCTTCTCGTTTGCATCCTTTCCAATACCTCATCGTTGCATACGTACTTCGTCCATGATATCCTCAGCATCCTTCTGTAAAACTACATTTCTGCTGCCTCAAGCCTAAACTTATTAGGCGCTAAACGTCTGCATGATTCAAATGAAAGCAAGAAAGAGAAAAGGATGAAAAAAAAAAAAACAGAAACAGAAAATAGAGAAAGGTTGAGAATCAAGAAGAAAGACACTAGACGCCAGGCTTAAGCAAGTTTTTATTTTATTTTATTTTTTTGGCAACCACTTGACGCTTCTATGCCAGGCCGGCACTCCTTTCTTTAACTTGCCTTTTTGCTTTGCTCTACTGACTGAGGCACGATCACTGATAAACTCGTATATAATCTAAGAGCAACCGACAAACCGTAAAGGGCGTGAGAAAAGCATCCATCGTGGATGGAAGCAGAGAAAAAGAGAGAAAGGAAAATTAAGAAAGGTTTGTTTGGTTGCATAATATAATAACCTTTGATCTCTTTTGTCTCTAACAAGTTTCTCATACCTCTGCTATAGTGACAGGTATATCGGTGTCACATTCCGTTTCATTTGCCGTCTTTCTCTCTCATTTACACTCCCTTTTACACACACACACACACACACACACACACACACACACACACACACACACACACACACACACACATATGTATAGGAGCGTTGAAAAGTTCTCAATCCGACTAAGCCACCCTTATAAAAAATCATGTCGTCTTGTGAAATTTTAAAAAATGTATCGAGAACAGGACCTTTCAGTAACAAACTGAACACACACAGTCTCTTTCACTCTCTCGCTCGCTACATATATAAAGGTGTGCTATTCAATCAATTAAGTGTCATACGTGATACACGCTTGGGCGATCATGACTGACTGGGCAGAAGATTTTCCCGCAGTAGTTTGCCATTACTTTCTGCAGTATACTGGTTGCCAATCAATGCTATAGAACTTAATCTGTCCTGCTATTTAACCCATAGCTGAAGGGAGAAGAGACGTTTTAAAACCTTTCCCAGGGGCATTTTCGCGTAATTGAATGCAACGAATTCGACTAGGAATTCGAACTCGGCTCGTCGATTTCTGGTTCCGAGCCGATATCCATTACACCACAACGCACATACCATATTTATAGAGAAAAATGGTCAATATTCAGGAGAGTGTGTGTAAATTTAAGAAGCGTGGACAGTCTGTTACACACTTGAACGCAGTCTTCAGGGCTTGAATATCTCGTTCAAGCATGAAACTGACTGTCGGCACTTAGTGTTGACTGTTGGAAATTTACAGATATAACAGGTCTCCTGATTGGCCGAAGACCCGAACCTCGTCTTGGACTTGAGGCGGGCCTTTACGCCAGGAAGAGGCTCGCGCCTTTTTTTTAGCCTTTTTTGCTTTTTTCTTTCTTTTTGCACGGACTTGCTTGCTCGGTTGGCACGGACAGCTTCGGAGATCTACGTGCCGAGATTCAACCAGCGGGGCCAACAATTGGCACCCTCATGTCTCGCTATATCGAGACCATCTCTCCATAGTATTGGAGACCCATTGGGCTAACAGCCTCAACCTTATCAGAGAAAATATCTCGACATCCTTCCTTTCTTATAAGGAAACCCTTTGGGCAATGCCTATCCATCTGAGAGAAAAATTCTCTAAGAACTATCGACTTTCGACCGAATGGAACTGCAGAAGAAGCTGACCCCAGAATTTCCTGTACGTCGCGGACCGCCGTTCCTCGTGTTTTCCCATACCCTTCTCAGACGAAGGAACTAACAAGCTACGCAGCGAGAAGGAATATACCAGGCTACGAAGTAGCCGCAAAATCAGTTTTTGCAAGACAATAAATTGTTTTACTTTATCAGGTATGTCTTGTTTGTCTGACTGTTTCCTTCCACTGCCTAAGCACTGAGTTATGTGTGAATATTTCTCACATAGCTTTTATTGCAAAAACTGAGCGATTTTTTAAGCTAAGTCATAGCTTTTATTGCAAAAAACTTGCTGAATGTAATTTAACGTTTAAATAGCCTTAATTGCAAGGAATAAGCTGAGTTATAGCTTTTATTGAAAAAAATGTGATATTTTAGCTACAATTTGCTACATTCTATAACCTTATTGCATAAAATCTGTTGTAAATTTTGGTTTAACGTTTAAATAACTGATTGCAAATTAATCATTCCCTTCGGCTATGGGCACCATTTTTTGAAGCCGGTAATTTATATGGAGGATAAGCAAGAGTGCCCTCCCTTTAATCGAATTATTGAATCCTTGCCTAAATGTTCGTCGTTCTTAATCGACAGTGCCTTAAGTCCGGTATATTCGTATTCGGATCCACTTGGTCCATTTTTCGAGGATTCCTCTGTTGAACGCGGAATTGAACATTTTCTCTCACTCGAGTCTATTGGAATCGACGAGAGCGAAACTTTATCTTCCTATGATGAAGAAAAAATTGACGACTTCAAGAAATCCATAGTTTTGAAAAATGGTAGATATTATGTGGATCTGCCCTGGGACCGAGATAAATTGTCTCGGGTGGACTCTAATTATGTGCCTTCCCTAAAAATAATGCATAGGGTGGCAGATTCCTTGGAGTTAAGACACAAATGTGTCGAAAAATTTAGGAAGATGTGGCACAATGATTATCTGTTGTCCCTGAGAGAGAGGGATACGAATTTAAAGGGAGATTGCCCTCTAAAGGTGTCAGTTGGAGAAATTGTGTTAATCAAATCTCCTAATAAGACTAGACCCTTTTGGAGTCTAGGTAAGGTGCTTAGACTCATTTCCGGGAATGATGGTAAAGTTCGCTCGGCCTGTGTGTTGAGGGACGGATGCGAACAGGTTCATTCCTTAAAACATTTATTTCCCCTGGAATTAAAGGGAGTTTCTGCGTCGTGCCCAGCAACATTTCAGGAAGAGGGCGGTCCTTTCTTCTGTCCTTCTTGTTCCGTTGCAAACGATGGATCTTCCCCCATGGTGTGTTGTGATGCCTGCGACAATTGGTACCACTTTGACTGTGTAGGAGTGGTCCAGCAGGATACTTTGGGAGAGTGGATTTGTCCAAATTGTTCGGAAAAAACATCTTACTAGTCTCGTAGGGACTGCAGTCTGTTTATCAATATTAATGATCTAGGTAGAATCAGGTTCTTTAGTTATAAATTTATTATAGTGGCAGACAGAAGCACGTTCAATTCCCCTTGATAAGAAAATAAATAAAATAATTACTTTCGAGTAACTGATAATTAATACGATTATCCTATTCTAAAAAAAAAAAAAGTAATGGATAACCATTACTTTTTCGTTGCTCCTTTGGCAGTGTGTTGGAAATTTACAGATATAACAGGTCTCCTGATTGGCCGAAGACCCGAACCTCGTCTTGGACTTGAGGCGGGCCTTTACGCCAGGAAGAGGCTCGCGCCTTTTTTTTAGCCTTTTTTGCTTTTTTCTTTCTTTTTGCACGGACTTGCTTGCTCGGTTGGCACGGACAGCTTCGGAGATCTACGTGCCGAGATTCAACCAGCGGGGCCAACAATTGGCACCCTCATGTCTCGCTATATCGAGACCATCTCTCCATAGTATTGGAGACCCATTGGGCTAACAGCCTCAACCTTATCAGAGAAAATATCTCGACATCCTTCCTTTCTTATAAGGAAACCCTTTGGGCAATGCCTATCCATCTGAGAGAAAAATTCTCTAAGAACTATCGACTTTCGACCGAATGGAACTGCAGAAGAAGCTGACCCCAGAATTTCCTGTACGTCGCGGACCGCCGTTCCTCGTGTTTTCCCATACCCTTCTCAGACGAAGGAACTAACAAGCTACGCAGCGAGAAGGACTATACCAGGCTACGAAGTAGCCGCAAAATCAGTTTTTGCAAGACAATAAATTGTTTTACTTTATCAGGTATGTCTTGTTTGTCTGACTGTTTCCTTCCACTGCCTAAGCACTGAGTTATGTGTGAATATTTCTCACATGACATCAGTGTCTACGCTTATATATATAATTATTTAATTACTTAGTTTTTGGTCATCATTATATTAGACCAGTACACAGTTATATTAAAAAATGTTCAATACAATTATATTGTAGAACTTTTGAATATTTTTCATTTGTTAATGAGTTATTACGCAACCCAGGTTTCTAAGACCTGTGTCTTCAGGCGATTTACAATAACTTATTGAAAATCGCCTGAAGACACCAGATGGTAGAAACTTGGGTTGCGCGATAACTCGTTTACAAATGAATATATATATGTGTGTGTGTGTGTGTGCGTGTGTGTGTGTGTGTATGTGTCTGTGTGTCTGTGTGTATACACACAACCGTTTTTATTATAATAGGAAGGATAGTACATGTAGAGAACATTATTATTATTATTATTGATTACTATATATTAAAATATATTAATGTATATCTATTGGTAGATATAATTTGGATTCATGAAGTATATATATATAAACGGGTTGAGATATTATTTATTTATTTATTAAATTTCACCTCGTGGTACCAAGAATTAAAACTATTGATTATGGGTAGGTCCTCTTCAACACTGTGATAATCGACCTCCCCTCACCCTGGCCATTGGACGTATGCTCTGTAGTCTCTCTCTCTCTCTCTCTCTCTCTCTCTCTCTCTCTCTCTCTCTCTCTTTCTTTCTCTTTCACCTTGTTGTCTGGCTACCTATCATCTGACCCGCCTAAGATATTCGGAAAAAGAGTTGAAATGTATTTGGCATTATTGTCTTTCTGAATTTCACTTGCCTTCGGTTTTGGTCTTGATAAGTAAGTGTGCTAGATCCTTCTTTTTTCTTATTGCTACTAATTTCAGTATTTTCCTACTTACTTTTACTGTACATTTGTCTCTTCGCATATAGCAGCGGTTAAATTTAAGGGGAAAAAAGTATTTTTTTCCTCCAGTTAAAAAATGAATGAGCATTTTGAGTGGGGGGGGGCAGCCAAAGTCTTGTTATTTCGTCTTTTGTATGGTCTTCTTTAAACTTGCTAGAGAAGGTTATGTAAAAAGTTTTTTGGGTTTGAAGGCTTATCTCAACTTATACTAAGTTAAAACTTAGTAATCTTGTTTTTTTTAATTGGAGTAAATAGTTCCTACTATCGCTCGGTTGCACACCCCACTCTCGTCTTTTGAACAGGATTAGTGTTCGCCTTGTTTCTTGTTTAGAAAGGGGTTCCCGGTTCTTTTTTCTCTCTCTTTCGGTCTTAGTGTTAGTTCAGTCGCAAGCTTTTTGCAGCATTTGAGGATGGTGGCAACGTCTGTTCATTCTGAGGGTACCGGGTGGGCAGTTTCTTGGTTGCTGCTTACGACTGCGTAGGGTCTGGGGAGGCTGCTCTGATCGACAGTTGAATAATATCGGGGTTTCTTGTAGTGCCATGTCGCGCATGGATGGGTGTCCCTGCATGAACCTCCGGTGGGCAACCTCGAAGCCACATTATGCTGCAGGTTGCGCTCGTCTCCATCATACACATGCTGCATACAGTGACCGGCTGTGATTCGCACTAACTTTTACAGCGTAGAATCATTCCTTCTAACAAACTAATCTGACATCTTAGCTCTCTGTGAAACTAACCTCGACCCTTCTATCCCCTCATCTGAGTTTTACGTTCCTGGTTACCTTCACCTCTTCAGGAAGGACTCCAATGTCCATATGCATGGGCTTGGTGTTTATGTCAGCGAACACCTCCCTTTAGCTAGGGTGATCTCTCTTGAATCCCTAGACTTTCATGTGCTTCCGTCTCTTTCTAAACTCGGTTAGCTCTCTGTTCTTTCTCTACCGCTCTCCCTCATCCTCTGACTGTTCAGTACTTGATAACATCTCTACTAATATCGATAAGGCCATTTCTTCTCATCCATCTGCCCATATATTTGTGTTTGGTGACTTTAACGCCCACCACCCCAAGTGGCTGGAAAACTCTGTCACCGATCTTGCTGTTGTCCACATCATGAATTTTTCAATCACCCAGTCTCTTACGCAAGTGGTGGATTTCCCCACGCGTTTATCCAATAACCCTAATGAAAGGGACTCACTGCTAGACCTCTGTTTCACCTCTATCCCAGACTCTTGCAATATCAAGCAGCTCTGCCCTCTCGGAAACTCTTACCATGTGGTAGTTTCCGTTAACACCTCCTTCCACTCCCACGCCACCCAAGAAACTCAGATCAGCAGAATATCCTACTGCTACCAAAGAGCAGACTGGGACTCGTTCAGCGACTTCCTGTGTGACGTCCCGTGGAACAATGTCTTTAGCCTTCCCGTTGAAGACTATGTATCCGAGGTCTCCTCTTGGGTTAAAGCTGGCATCGATGCATTCATCCCATCCAGGAAGTTTCAGCTTAAATCCCATTCGTCCCCTTGATTCTCGCCCTCTTGCTCGGCCGCCATTGCACACCGAAATCACTTTTTCCGGCTTTACAGATTCCACGCGTCGGACCATAAGAGGCGCCTTTTCGCCTCTGCACGTAATAAGTGCAAAAAGATACTCAATGAAGCTAAGATGTTGTTTGCTGCCAGAATGAAGAAACGCACAGCATCCCGAAAGGTCGGCGCCAAAGGCTACTGGCGACTCTGTAAAAGTGTGCTTAACAATAGTAAAACCTCAATACCCCCTCTAATCAATGAATTTGAGGTCCTCACCTCTTCAGCAGACAAGGCTGAATGTTTTGCTCGCAGATTCTCCACCAATTCGAGACTGGATTCGTCTAGAGTATCTATACCCGAATTCCCACCTAAAACTGAGGCCCAACTGAATGACGTTCACATTACCCCCTCGCTGGTCTCTAGCATAATCTCTAAGTTTAACCCTCATAAAGCGAGCGGAGGGGACGGAATCCCAATCATAGTCTTGAAGAAATGCGCCCCTGAACTCTCCTCTGTTCTCTCTAAGCTCTACAACTACTGCTTATCTGCTTCCTGCTTTCCTGCCTGTTGGAAGTCTTTCTTTGTAGTTTCTATATTTAAGAATACAGGAGAACCCTCGGACCCCGCTAATTACCGCTCTATCAGCCTCCTACCGATCCGTGGCAAAGTGTTCGAAGCCATTATCAACGCCAAGGTGGTTCAGCATCTCACAGCCCACAGACTCTTCTCGGACAAACAGTATGGTTTCCACTTCACCAGGTCTACTGCTGATATGCTAACGACCATTACTGAGTATATATACCAGGCTCACGACAAGAATGGCGAGGCTCGAACCGTTGCCCTGGATATTTTCAAAGCGTTTGACAGAGTCTGTCAGGCTGGCCTTCTACGCAAGCTGCGGAGCTATGGTATAACTGGACAATTGTTTGACTTAATCGAGTCATTCCTCTCTAATCGCACAATAAAGGTAGTGTTAAACGGACATGCTTCCCAAAGCTACCATACGAATGGGGGTGCCCTTCTAGATTTTTATTCTAGGTCCTACGCTTTCTCTGATGTACATTAACGATCTCTCCGATGTTATAAAATCTCAGGTAGGCATGTACGCCGACGACACCACAGTTTACTCTCGCCTCAGTCAAAAATCTGGTGTATGCGATAAAGCGAACCTCACTGCCGAGCTTAAGAAGAACCTCCAATCCGTGGTGGACTGGGGTAAGAAATGGCTCGTAAATTTTAATGCTTCCAAAACGAAGCTGCTTTCAATTAACCATCATAAACAATCGCTCCTACTTCCCATTAGCATGGAACAGGCTAGCCTCCCTGGGAGTAAAACACTACGCCTCCTTGGCCTTACACTCTCATCGGACCTCAAGTAGAATGACTATATCGAATCCATTGCTAAATCCGTTGCCAAGAATGTCGGTTCACCTTGCAGGGCCAGGATGTTTTTCCGTCTGAGTCCATCCTGCACATATATAAATCTACCATCCACCCGTGTATTGAATACTGCTGCCACATATGGTCGGGTGCCTCTGCCATTCACCTCGAGGTTCTTGACAAAATCCAAAGGAGAATCTGCAGTGTGATCGATACCGACTTAGCAGCTCGGCTGCAGTCGCTTTCTCACCGGCGAGACTTAGCTTTCCTGTGTCTCTTCTATAAATACTTTATGAACTTAGATTACTTGTTCCCGCTAGGTATGAATTTGCTCGAGCTACTAGATTAGCAACTAGGTCCCACCTTTTTACAGTGAAACCAATAAAGTGTAACCCCCCTTTCTCATCACTTTTCCCGATGTAAACCCCCTGCGCAACAGTGCCAGTAGAATGCCTTGCTTGGGGTGAGATGATATATATATATATATATATATATATATATGTGTGTGTGTGTGTGTGTGTGTATGTATATATATATTGTAACGAAGTTGCGGAACTTGTAGGTTTTTTAACCTGTTTTTCATGCGTTTACTTTTATATATGAGATGATTAATATATATATATAGCGTATTACGTTTTAGTTAGTCTAGCAGATTATTATGCGTGTGTGTTTTTCTAAAAAAATAATGGTTTTATTAATATTAATAATAATAATAATAATAATACGCATAAAAATCCCAACAGGCTACTGCTTATAACAGGAAATGTTCGGTATAAGCAGTACCCTACAACGTAACAACTAACCAGGGTGCATGACAACAGCTCCAACGTACGTAGATGGAGGGTGCATGAGAATAACAACTCTCAGAAAACAATCTCGGTCTGTCTACTCAATGTGAAGAGGTTATCGGAGAAAATACAAAAGACTGGGGTTTATATAACATCAAGACGACCTTCAAAAATTGGTTCTACACTTTGCAGATACCTCTTCCGTGTAAGACCTTTAATAGAAGAAGAGAACATGTCTAAGATCTGATTATACGCTCTTCCATGTAGCTGTGGGAAAAGAAAAAAAAACATCAAGAAACGGGCCACCCACTTGAAGTATGGCTGCAAAAAACTAGTAAGACCGTAACACGAAGGAAAAATGAAAAATCAGGTGTAGCTGACCACATTTGGAGGGAGAAAAGGGGTCACCGCCCTTTATATGATGAAGTTGAAATAACTGATAAAGAACACCACTGGAAACTACTTAAACTTAAGGAATTAGCGGATATGCTGTGACCTACAGCGCATTTCGCACTGATTGAACCATTATGTAGACCCACTGCTACATGGGTAGGAATATCCCGTTTAGTTCTTATTGTAGTATCGCTAAATTATTGATCGCCACGGTATTTAATGCGTCCAAGTACCGGGCCCAGGGATTGAACTCACAATTACTATGACGCTGAATTTCTTTCATAGTTTCAATATTGTTAATGTCACAACAGTTTATCCTAAAAAAGTTATACAAAGTAACTTCTTTCGTAGAACATAGCTTTAAACATTTTTCTATTTTCTTCTTCCCCTTTTTTTTAATTGGAATCAAAATAAAATAAATGTCAGTAATTGTAATTTTTTTTTATATATTTGTAGATGCCCAGTTTTGGAATGTTGTTTATACAGTTTTTCAAAATCCTCACACAACATAAATAAGAGATACCCCGCTGGGTTAGAACCATATAATTTGAACAAATCTTAGATAATCATTCCTGTCACCAAATCTTATTTGCACTTATAGTGGGTTGCTTATCTATTCCTTTTCTAGTTGTAGTGGGAGTCCGTTCTAGTGAAGGGTAGTTGTATACTGTTGCAGGTTAACGGAATTTGACCTTGTGGTAGATAGCCCATTATAAGTCATAAAATGATTATAAAATCAAGAAAGGCAATTTGAGTAGAAAATATCATTTTATATATACACATATCAATAAATGTTTTTACAATTAAAGTAATAACTTGAAGTATAGGTCCAACGGAGGTTAAATTTTCATGGCAAATAATAAGCTGAAAGAGATTTAAGGCTTAGGAATGTGGGGAGCGTGTAAGTGAGGAATGTTTTTGATGTAGTCGCTCCTTAGGTCAGTAAGTAGTTTTGAGACAGGGGAGAAGGAAAGAGGCAAGCGTAGTAGCCGCTTGACTTAAATGAAGGGGATATTGATTACACTCTTCTCCTTGAGGTCTGCCTGCTGGGGTCTGCCTGTATCTGCTTTTTATATCTTCTTTTTGGATCACAACAGCTCGTTTGGGATTTCACACTTGTATTTGGTTCTGGGCTTCCCATTGGCTGATAAATTGCTCGGTTGGTATCACCACACACTCACCTTAGACAAGTGAGTAGCATTTATTATGAATTAGAATGATTCCTGAAAATATCACTTTTTCCTATTTTAATTTTCTGAGGAATCCTAATTCTTCAGTTCATGGTTGAATAAGCTCATAGCGAGTTCTATGACAATAAGATATCTGTAGAAATCCCACTATTGCATCGATAAATATTTGAACTTAACAACTTTAAAAAATTAGGTGAATTAGTATAATGAAGTAGAATGTAAAATTAGTTGTGCCATTTTCCCCCACGTGCCATTTTTCCCTCATTCCACTTGTGCCATTTTTGCTTGAATTCACTTTTTGTTAAGTATGGCCAAAGGGCGCATTCCAAAAGCTAAGCAGGGTATTGAGATAGGAAAAACTCGTTAGAAACAAAGAAAAGAGTACAGAAATATACAGCAGCGAATGCTTGACAGTTTCCTTAAAAATGAAGAAGAGCCTCGAAGCAACAGAAATCTTGTTTTACAGAAGGATGTTGAGAGTAACATGGACCGAACTTGTGAGCCAAAATTGATATTTGGAAAGAATGGAAGCAAAAAAAAAAGAAAGACAGTTGAACACGTAATGATGAAGTAGGGTTTAGAGAATCTGATACTCACAGGGCGAATAGACGGCAAGACGGACAGGTGAAAACACTGCGTGACGTACTTGATGAACTTAAGCAAATAGATGGCAGAGTAGGCTTTTGGGATAAATAACAAGACAAAATATAATAAGAGCATCAAGAGACAGAAAGATGTGGAGATCCTTGATCACCTACGTTCTGAAGGGCCACAAAATATAAAAGAAGAATACATTTACTAAGATAGTTAAACAGCGAATCTGTTAATATATTTGTTTCATAGTTTCAGTATTGTTAATTTCACATTTTATCCTGCAATATTCCGTTTTGTTTTATAAGTGTTCTCAGCGCAGCCACAATCACATGAATGACTGTCGAACGGCATATTTGATAAGTCATTTATTGAATTTTGGTAGAATATGTTCTAACTACTAGCGAATTACATTTAACTTACATAATTATATGCTTTCCGATATCGATATATTTATATATATATTTTTTTTATCATTTCACCCCCAAGCAAGGTGGGACCGTCACTAGTATGCAATGAGTTACAGAAAAGATTTGGCATATGAGGCATTGAAGAAAAGATAAAAGATAAATGGGATTCAAGAAGATAGAAGAAGGAAATTCACGTTGCATTTAAATTTTTGGAACTACATATCAGGGAAGCAAGTAAGTGGAATTGAGTTCAACAGATGGGAAGTGCGAGAAAAGATGCTCTTGGTGTAGAAGATGTGGTTACTTTTAACTATTTCAACGGTAAAAGAGTGGGACCTAGATGCCAATCTAGTAGCACGCTTAAATTCATATAGTCAGAGCACCAAGAAACAAAGCTCATGAAAGTATTTGTAGAAAAGACAGAGGGAAACAACGTCACGGCGGTTCTTTAAATTGACTGAAGTCGAGATGCCAAGTCAGGACCAATTACATTGCAGATCCTTTTTTTTATTTTATCGAGGACCTCGAGATAAATAGCAGGAGCATCCAAACAGATATACAAACAGTATTCAATGCATAACACAAATGGTAGATTTATAAATGTGAAAGACAGAACGTTTGGTCTCTCTATCGTGCTAGAAAGTGTTTTATGTGTGACACGGAGACCCAACCTTATGACGTGAGAGGGATTTTTTTTTAATCATATCACCCCAAGCAAGGCGATAACGCCACTGACGCGCAGGGGGTTACGTAAGTGTAAAAGATTGGAAAAGAGAAAACCGGAAACCGCATCCTAAGCAGGAAACAAGGGATGAGCCTCTTCACCTGTTCAATAGATGTGGGTGGAAATAGCTTCAATATTTGTCTATACTTCTGAGATTATGTACATTCTTCGGACTGTTGTCCTCATCTTTATTGCCATATTCATATTTTCAACGTTTCGAACGTTGTACGCTCCGGCCTTCGTCAGGTGATTTGAATTTCGAACCGAAACCTTTATTTCGATCACTGGAGTATATTGTTCTTGATCCATATGCCACTTCCGGATATTTATCTCCCTTTAACCCAACTCTCTAAGTTATTTGTTCACCATGGCCCAGTAGATAAAAGTGTTGGCTAGATCCAGTGATTTGATCCAAAGAGTTCTGAGTTGAAGACCTGGCTACAGCAGTGGTGAACAAATAACTTAGAGAGTTGAACTAAAGAGGGATAACTATGACATCCAGAAGTAGCATGGCTCATGAAACGAGAACAATATACCCCAGTGAACGAAATAAAGAGTTTGGTTCGTAATTCTTATCACCTGAAAAAAGCCGGAGCGTACAACGGACAAAACGTCGTGAATATAAATATGACAATAAAGCTGAGGATAACAGTCCGAACATGTAAATAATACAAATAACATCGTCTCCAAGATTTTTGTAATGATTAAAGCCTTTCTCTACTTCTCTGTTCTTTTCGACGCCAAAAGATATTCGTATTACTTCGTACCCAGAAACACATTAATCCTATCACTTTTAACAACCATAAAACTACATTGGATACGCATATATTTTTTTTGTTCGTTCGTCTATTCTTTCTTTCCTTCCTTCCTTTCTTCTACTTTTTTTTTTCATTTCTCATTCTTCTTCTTTATGGACGTTCTTCATTCTTTCAAGACGTAGGCGCTCATGGGCTTTCACTTGCCGCTGTTCCTTGTCTCTCAACAATTTTTCTCTTGGTATCTCATCCGAACCACACTCCGCCATTTACTTACACAAGCCCATTAAGTATGTCTCGCGCTGCTTTTCTCTGTCTCTCTTTCCTTCTATCCGGCCTGTGAGTATTAGATTCTCCAAGCACTCCTTCGTCATTACGTGTCTCAAAAACCTCAGCTCTTGATGCTAAGGATGATTTTTTTTTTCGTTTGCATTCTATCCAAAATCTTGTCGTTGCTCACATGTTCGGTCCATGGTATCCTCAGCTTCCTTCTGTAGAACCACATTTCCGTTTCTCCTTTTAAACTTCCTAACCCCTAGCTTTTTATTTTCTATTTCTTTTTAATTTTTATCTTCTTTTTCTTTTCTCCATTTTTCTTTTTTCTGTCTTTTTCTTTCTTTCTTTCTTTCTTTTTTCATTCTTTCTTTCTTTCTCGAGTAGAATCTTCTTTTTACGTTCTTTTCTTGCTCTTTTTCTAAAGCTCTGAATTATTTTATCGTGTATTCTTCGTTTTGATTTCTTTTTGTTCAATTCTAAATATTTGTGTGATACTTTTTTATTTCTACCCCTTTCTTTCTTTTATTTACATATTTATTTTAATATTCCTTTTAGTTTTATAGGTGTTCTCTGCGCAGCCATATCCTCGTGATATGAAATTCCTAATAAAGGCTTCAAAGAATCTTTAAACTCATACATCTTCAACAAGTGGCAAGAGTTATGAAGACGAATGAAAGTACATATATTTTGATAAAAATTATCACAAATAACACTTTTGTTTCTGATGTTTTTCCTCTTTCTTTTCTTTGTTTTTTCATTTATACTTTCTTTGCTTGGACACGCAAACATCTCCATTACTTTCCAAATGTCAAGGTTGTCATCAAATCATTTCTCGGCGACTTTTTTCCCATCAATTCGCGTGGACACCGCCCCCACCTCCAAGTCCCTTACTCCTTTATATCATGATTTCATATTCTAATCTCAATTTGTAAATGTTATCACGAATTAAGACATTTAAGTAGATACTCCATACCCCCTCGACTACGTATAAATTCTCGTTCACGCATAGACATGTGTACATAAGCCAAAAGTATTTCTCTCTCCCTTTCACTTTCTTTCTTACACATACACATATACACACTTGCGCACAGGTAGAAACATGTACACAAAAATGCTTAACATACAAGGGGGCGCTGAAAAGTCCTTGTCCTGATCCACTTTCTGAAATCTGAAAAAATGACTAAACATCAGCTGATGCCGGTAAAGTATGTGGCCTACCACTTTGATTATGGTACAGTACTCGGTTAGGATGTGTCCTACTTTAGTGTATTGATTGATATTAAGCTTTTTATTGAAGCTAATTATTTTGCTAACCCTAACCCTGCCGTAACCCTAATCCTAACCCCTACCCTAACCCTAACCCTAGCCAGAAAGCTATAATACTTCTTTTTAATACGCTTTTTAAATTCACGAAAAAGGTCAAAATGTGTGCTGGGTTTTTTTTCAGGTCTGTTCCACTTTAAGAGAATCTTGATTTTACTTTGCTTTCGAAAGAGGAAAATAATTTTTCAATACATTGATTGTCTAAGCAACTTATACATGTCTTTCTTCTGAAACTGACTGAGACTCTCAAAACGCGTGCAGGTGACATATATTCCATGCTATCGAAGAAGAAGGAAATAAAAAAAGAGAGAAATTTTCACTATGTGGTTAGCCATGTTTCCCTTTCCTTCTCCCTACCTAGGAAGAGTTTTAAAAAATTCGTAGTAATAGACTTGCTCAAAAAAGAGACCCCTTATCCAAGTGTAATTTTCCCCTCATCCGCGTAGTGTTTTTTTTTTAAAGAGTAGAAGTAACTTTTGATCAGATTCACGAAAAAGGACGAAATCAATCTTATTCAAGTCCTTATGAATATTTACTCTTTCATTTCAACAACCCTATAAATCGGGACTCATAAATCTATCATTCACTACAACTAGGGAAAGACTAAGCTTAAATTCGATCCCGAACGACACAGGTAGGTATAAAAAATCTTTTGTCAAATTGTGCATGTGTGCTGTGCAACAAATTCACTGTCGGATTGTTAGTGGCCAAACCGGCTACCCAACTTCATGTTCTTTTGAGTGAGGAGGGATGTTAGCAATTTAGTAGGATGAAAAGTAAGAACTACAATAGGTTGAAGATTTCTCGAAGAGTTAATGGCCAGCTAACTAGAGGCCGTGTCTCGATAAATCACCGTGGAGAAGTCAAGCTTGTTCCGTCAGTTCTATTTTTTTAATTGTATATCGCCTTTATTAGTCATGCTCAGCATCTCTACTCCTGTTTTTTTGTGTTTAAGACATTCTTATTTAGCCTGTGTGCATTTGCCCATTATTTCTGTGTAATTTCCTGAATTCCGTTCCCTGTCTTGGCATTGTTTTCTGTCTCTGTTGCATCATGTCAAGAATGTTATTTGTGTTCCACTAATTTTCTTTCTTTTACGTTTGTTTTCTTTTTGAACGATGTTGTTTGCTGATGTCACTAACGCTTCCTTTAGTGTGTCCCAATTTGAGTTTCCGTTTGCAATTTGTCCCTTGTAATTATTTTTCACAAGTGTCAAAAAAACCCAAAAAAGACATGCTCATTAACAGGATGTATAAAATCCTGGAATGCTCATATTAGAGAAAGAGAAAATACTTCAGGGATGGACGAATATATCAAAAACTAATTCCACAGATATATATATATATCTGTGGAATTAGTATTGAGCACTTTTCTTTCTTTGTGGTTTGTTCCGTTTGAGGGTTTTTTTCTTTGCTGTGAAGTGCTGTATGTATTGTCGGTGCTCCGCAGTTTTCTTTTTTTTTCCCCTCTTTGTCCAAAGCTTTATAGCCGAGGGCGATAACGGAGTTAGATTCTGCCGGTTATTCGTGGTTCTTAAAAATTACTTGTGTAACATTTTAAGATTTGAATACGTACAGAGTCAATTTTATTATTATTATATATATATATATATATATATATATATATATGCTCACGGCCTTAGACGAATTTGTGCATGGAAAAAATCACAAAAATAATAAATGAAATCTACAACAGCAGTGATGTTAGGGGAGACCTAATCAGATCGATTTTCATAGCACTGCCTAAAAAGCTAGTTTTCATTCCTTGGGCAATTTTTATCTACATCTTCATAATATTCACTTTCTATCCTTTTTATCACTAACCTCATTCAGCTAAGGTATAATGGCTCGGAATTGGAGTAGATAGCCCTTACTATCACCCGGTTCACACTCCTCCTTCTTCTACTGAACAGGCGTAGAGGCTTATCTCTTGTTCCTTGTTTAGGAAGTGATTTCCGACTCTCTCTTTCTCTTGTATTGGTGCTACCGCGAATTTCCTGCAACGTGTGCGGTCAATGGCAACGTTCTTTCATCGTGAAGGTACCGGGTTGGCAATTTTCTGGTTGCTGCTTCCGACTGGTAGTTAGGGGCTATAACTTTTGCGTAGCATCAAGAGCGACTGCTCTGATCAACAGTTGCATAGTATCGGGATTATGCAGTGGCATGTCGCGCATGGATAAGTGTCCCCGCAAGAGCTTTCGGTGGGCAACTCCGAGGCAACACTTTGCTGCAGCCCTCCCCAGTTTCCTTCCTGCGCATGTCACATTTAATGATCGTCTGCCTCCTCTACTCGAGGTCTTTCCTTATCAACGACAAATATGAACAACCATAACTCCGCAAAAAAAGCTAAACCAGGCAAAGTAAAATCACTTAAACCTCTTAACATTTCCTTCTTTAACATCCGGGGTATTCGTACCAAATTCTGTAGCGTTGAATCTTTCCTCCACGAAAAGTCCCCCGACATCCTAGGGCTCTGTGAGACGAATCTCAACCCCTCAATTCCTTCCTCTGACTTCTCGATCCCTGGTTACCTTCCCCTGTTAAGGAAGCACTCCAAATCTATATGCATGGGCTGTGGGTTTATGTCAGTGAACACCTCCCTCTAGCTAGGGCAACATCTCTCGAGTCCTCTGATCACTCATACATGTGTTTTCGTTTGTCATTTCTCAAATCGGTTAGATATTTTTTCTTTCTGTACCATTTCAACTCCTTTCCAGGCTGCTCTCTTATAGACAGCATCTCTGACAATATAGATAAGTCTATTTCCTCCCACCCATTTACTAACATATTTGTGTTCGGAGATCTTAACGGCCATCATGCCAAGTGGCTAAAAGACTCTGTCACTGATTCAGCTGACATTCACGCCATAAACTTCGCTATTTCTCAATCTCTTACTCAAGTAGTGGATTTCTCCACGCTCTTTCCCAGCATCCCTTCAGGACACGCTTCTCTGTTAGATCTCTGCTTCACCTCAGTACCTGACTCCTGCCGAGTCTCACAGTTTTACCCTCTCAGTAACTCCGATCATGCTGTTGTTTCGATTAATGTATCTTACCATCCTCACTCACCCAGGAGCCTCCTATCAACAGGATCTCCTACTGCTACCAAAGAGCAGACTGTGATGCATTTCGCAATTTCCTATGGAACGTCCCTTGGCGAAAAGTGTTCAGTCTCCCAGTTGAGGACTGTGCCTCTGAGGTTTCTTTCTGGGTGAAAGCTGGCATCGATGCTTTCATACTGATCAAGAAGTTCCGCTTCAAACCTCATTCTTCCGCCTGGTTCTCTCCTGCCTGTTTGACAGCTATTGCCTATAGGGACCACTACTTCCAGCTACTTCGGATACATGCATCCGACCACAATAGGGGCCTATTTGCCTATGCTCGTAATTAGTGTAAGAGGTTCCTGAATGTCGCCAAGCTGTTGTTTGCTGAGAGAATGAGGCAGCGCATAGCTGCCCGCAAGTTCGGCTCCAAAGACTTTTGGCGGATTTGGAAAAGTGTGCTGAACAATAGCAAATCCTCTATTCATCTCTTAATCAATAAAT
The DNA here is from genome assembly GCA_037127315.1 of Ascarosepion bandense. NCBI lineage: Eukaryota > Metazoa > Mollusca > Cephalopoda > Sepiida > Sepiidae > Ascarosepion > Ascarosepion bandense. The sequence goes on from JBBBDQ010000369.1 coordinate 1,670,421, forward strand.
TCGAGGTTCTCACGGTATCGGTGGACAAGGTCGAGTGCTTTGCTCCCAGATTCTCATCAAACTCCACTTTTGACTCGTCTGGAGTACACGCACTCGATTTCCCTCTTAGAACTGTGGCTCAACTGAAAGATGTTTATGTAACCCCGTCTCTGGTTTCTAAGATAATATCAAAACTTGACCCCATAAGGCGAGCGGAGGTGATGGAATCCCGGTCATTGTCCTGAAGAAGTGTGCCTCTGAACTCTCCTCTGTCCTCTATAAACTATATAATTACTGCTTTTCTACTTCCTGTTTTCCTGCTTGCTGAAAGTCTTCCTCTGTGGTTCCTGTACTTAAGAACTCAGGGGAACACTCGGACCCATCTAACTATCGCCCTATCAGCCTCCTACTAACTTTCGGAAAAGTGTTCGAGGCTATTATCAATGCTGAAATAGTTCAGCATCTTACTGCCTATAAATTATTCTCAGACAGGCAGTACGGCTTCCGCTTTGACAGGCTAACGACCATCACGGAATACATATACCAGGTCCTAGTTAATTCCGGCGAGGCTCGGGCTGTTGCCTTGAATATCTCCAAGGCTTTTGATAGGGTTTGGCACTCTGGCCTTCTACGCAAGCTACAGGGTTATGGTGTCACTGAAAGCTTGATCTGATTCAATCTTTCCTATCTAACCTCATAATGAAGGTCTTCTTTAATAGGCACGCCTCAACATTCTACCGCACGAACGCTGGTGTCCCCCAGGGCTCTATCCTAGGCCCGACACTCTTTCTGATTTTCATAAATGATCTCCCAAACGTGATTAAATCCCAAGTAGGCATCTACGCAGATGACATCACCATTTACTCCCGCATCAGTAAGAAATCTGGTGAAGTCGACAAACATATCCTCGCTGCTGATCTTGAGAAGGACTTTCACTCAGTGATGGACTGGGGTAAGAGATGGCGTGTAAATTTCAATGCTTCTAAAACAAAACTGTTATCTGTCAATTATCACAGGCAATTTTTATTGCACTCCATAAGCATGGACCAAGCAAGTCTTCTTGAAAGCAATACACTGCGCCTTCTCCGCCTTGCCCTATCTTTCGACCTCGAGTGGAATCATTACATTCAGTCAATAGCTAAATCCACCGCTAGGAAGGTTGGGTCACTGTGTCGGGCCAGGAAGTTTTTTTTCCGCCTGAATACATCTTGCACATATACATATCACCATCCGATCGTGCATAGAATAGTGTTCTCATATCTGGTCAGGCGCTCCTGCTATTCATCTCAGGGTTCTCGACAGGCTCTAAAAGAGAATCTGTAATGTGACCTGGTAGCTCGACTCCAGCCACTTTCTCACCGACGAGGCATGGCTTCCTTCTGTCACTTCTATAAATATTTTCATGGCGTCTGCTCCGACAAATTTAGGTCACTGGTGCCCCCTACTCAAGAATTTACTCGTGCAATCAGACTGGCAACAAGGTCCCACCCATTTAATATCAGCTACGAACATGGTAACATGCTTACCGTGTTTGGTACGTAACACGTACCACTACACTACATCATACATATCACCACATACATTCTGTTACACGTAAAATAAAATTCATCCTCGAAAATGTCAAAAAGTATAGCCGAAAGCGCTCGGATAAACAAAACGTTTGTACAATTGTTATATAATTTATGTCCTCAAAAGAAAAAAATCATAAGATCACATGAAAAATTACATACAAAACGTAACCATCACACCCTGTCTATCATTTTTAAACCTGTAAAAAAAGAGAGATTGCTCCCCAAATATATATATAATGTTCGTTCCTCGCAGGCCAGGAAGACAATGACTTCTAGGTAGAAGTCATGACTAGCGCTTTAATTGGATTTAAGTGAGGCAGAGTCGCGCATGGTCGTCAGGCTCACGCTCTCTTCCCATTCTATCTGGGTCCGGTGGCACGAAATAGGCGAGACTTGCCGGAGACAGTCAGGAATATAGTGAATGGCCAACAGTGATATTATTGTTTTCACTGCGCCCTGAATGCGCTCCACAGCGCTTAGGTAGAGATGTTTTTAATTATCCTGTTCTGGTAGACTGGTTGCCAGCCAAGGCTATAGAACCCAATCTGTTCTGTTAGTTAACCCATAACTAGAGGGAAGGAACGGATTAATACTTTCCCAAGGGTATTTACGCGTAAATGACTGCAGGACATTCAACCGGAATTCGAACTCGGCTCCCCGATTTCTCCTTCTCGCACCACAACACACACACACACACACACACACACACACACATATATATATATATATATATATATATATATATATATATATATTTGAAAAACTACTAAAAAGGTGTAAGTTTAAAAGTGTATTTTTTGACAGTATTTATTTATTTCTATTATTATCTTTGATATTTCAGACCATCCTCGGCCTTTCATCAGAAACAAATGATTTTAAAATTTAAATTAGAAACGTTTTCGCGAGGAGCGTTCGTCTGTGAGATTGTTTACATCACGTGACACAGAAAGCGACAGATTGTTTTAATATTTGTAAACGTAAACCTATCTTTAATAATACTTATAAATGTTGTTTTAAAGAAAAATTTTTTAAATGTATCTAAAAAATGTTTAACTATTGAAATATTTATAAAGATTCAAAACACCTAAGTCCCTATTTAACCTTAGCCTGTATATATTTAATTTTAAAATCCAGAATTTATCTTTCTTTCTGCGTGAGTATGTAGAACTGTGTTACGATTCATGTGAATCAAACGCATATGATCAGACCATCTAGATTTTATATACGACATTAACAACCTAACAAAGCAATTTCTAAAATGTAAATACCCAATAAAAATAATAAAAGAAGCACTAAATAAAACCATCCACATAAATCGTAACACACTTCTCACATACAAGAAAAGAAAAAACAACAACCGAATTCCCAAGGTTTTTAACCACAATCAATATTCCCACACACTTATTCAAAATTTAAAAAATGATTACAAGAACCTCCAATCAAACAAAAAATCAAAGACATTTTCGATAAACCACACATAAATGCAATGAAACAAACACCTGTGACAGCAAAAACATAATATATTTTCTCTTCTGTTCAGTATGTCCAAATAGTGGATATATTGGTGAATCTGGAAATAGCTTTAGATTCCGTTTCAATAATCACAAATTAAGCATACGCCAAAACAACCCGTATTCCCCCATAGCCCAACACTTCAATCAATCGGGACACATTAAAAAACTGCAAATGTTTACTAATAGATTCTGATTTTAGTTCTACATACTCACGCAGAAAGAAAGATAAATTCTGGATTTTAAAATTAAATACATACAGGCTAGGGTTAAATAGGGACTTAGGTGTTTTGAATCTTTATAAATATTTCAATAGTTAAACATTTTTTAGATAAACTTCAAAATTTTTTCTTTAAAACAACATTTATAAGTATTATTAAAGATAGGTTTACGTTTACAAATATTTAAAAAATCTGAAGCTTTCTGCCTCACATGATGTAAACAATCTCACAGACGAACGCTCCTCGCGAAAACGCTTCAAATTTAAATTTTAAAATCATTTGTTTCTGATGAAAGGCCGAGGACGGTCTGAAATATCAAATACAATAATAGAAATAAATAAATACTGTCAAAAATACATTTTTAAACTTTCAACTTTTTAGTAGTTTTGCTATACATATTATTAAGACAGTATACGTGGATCATCACTATGTTATATATATATATATATACTGATACTACACAAAAGTTTAAGGAATTTGAAGGGCGTATAAAGACCAGATGTCATACGTGCATTTGCGGTTAATCTTTCTGAACTCCGAGAACAGTGGAAAGATAGAGGGAGTAAACATTTCATGGTCGAATGCCCTGACCGTTGTTTTGGGTAGTATCAACTCCACCGCCCCACTAACAGACACACACAAGCACGCACGCGAAAATCTTTGAAAATAATGTCTCCTATTCATTTCCACTAAAACTACAAAATTCAGATAATAAATAACATTATCAGATAAAGCCAGTTTTAAGTTGAAAATGAAAAAAAACAAAAAACAAAAAAAAAAAAACAACAAACAACACTGTTCTGAACATCTGGGAGGAGGGCTTCTCATTGTTTATTTTTTTTACAGTCTGACTAATGTCCTGAACTTTGTTGTTACGATCCCAACCATCGGTAAATTTCGAACTGAACTTGTTCAATCTGCGTGTTAGAAACTTGAAGAAAAGCCGGTGATCACATCTGCTGAACCATTCTGAAAGTATCAAGATGAGGCATTTATTTATACTGTAAATAATATAAATGGCAATATTTTTTCATTATTCACAAATAAAACTGTCGATGCCAAGGTCGATCGGCATTAATTTCACTATTACATTTACAACATATATATATATATATATATATATATATATATATTAATTTCTTCATTTGAACATTATTTTTTATAGATACTCGTATTTGAGTAGATATTCTGTTTTTAATTAAACAATATATTTACATATATCTCCCGGTCTGAATATTTTTTGAGAACTTTTGTTAGGAAAGATGTACCATTTGGCAGTATTCGAACCTGTAACAACTAACAACACAGGGGAAACCGTCAATTGATCTGACGCTTTACCACGAATGCTTTCACAGTCTAAACAAAGCTGAATCAAGCCTTATAAATACAAATTTCTGATTCCTCGTAATATTCATTTCTGCTCTGAATTTTTTTTAATCATATCACCCCGAGCAAGGCGGTAACGCCACTGATGTGCAGGGGGCTACATAAGAGTGAAAAGATTGGAAAAGAGAAAACCGGAAACCGCATCCTAAAGAGGAAACAAGGGATGAGCCTCTTCACCTGTTCAATAGACGTGGGTGGAGTGTGAACCGGGCGATCGTGGTCGAACAGTCTAAGATGCGTTAGTTATCGTTTATCTGGTTTACAGCATGCCCGAACTACGTCGATTTGTGATATGATACAATATTCTTCCACAGATTTTTTGCTGCTTCCGAATACTGCAAGAGAGACAAAATCTTACGCGTCGACCTATTTTCTACCGAGAGCCGGTGACATCACTACCAAGAAATATACAAGCATCTTCAAAAGAATTTCATTTTATTATATATATTATTATAATTTCATATATTTATGCCCGTGTATGTTTTTGAGTCCTAATTATGCTAATATATCTCATAGAAATGTGTTGTTATATTTTAGATAATTTCTATACTATTTCGTTCGCATAAGTGTCATCACGGAAAATCGCGTTACGATTACTGGTTTTGTTTACGTTTTATGGCGTAAATAAAATCATTATTATACATAAATGATGATGGCTGCGACTAGATGTCGAGTTTACCATCACTTGATTTATTCTCAAATATAAACAATCGTAGATATGACTTTTTAGTTCTACTAGGGTCTTACATTTTTGGCGCCGATGTTGCAACGGTGGGTACCGATAAGGCAATGGTGGGTACCTCCCGCAGAATTTGTTACATTTATATTTTGATGAACTTTCAATGTGTGCCGTATTTGATAACTTTTGAAGCTTACCCAACTCAGACGGACGCGATGACTTCTACAAGTTATATCAAATTTTATGTCCACGCTCTCATCGCAATTGACATGAAATTTTTATTTTCAGTCTGGTTCAAGTTCAGTCTTACCATTCTGTTTAAAGTCGCTTTCATTATTCTGTTCAATGTCTCAATGTCAATTCTGTTCAATATCACTCTTACCATTCTACTCAAAGTCTCTCTTATTCTGTTCAAGGTCTCACCATTCTGTTCAAAGTCTCTCTTACCATTCTACTCAATATATCTCTTGCTATTCTGTTCAAAGTCTCTCTTATCATTCTGTTCAAGGTCTCACGTACCATTCTGCTCCTCTCTTACCATTCTGTTCAAAGTGTCTCTTACCATTCTACTCAATATATCTCTTGCTATTCTGTTCAAAGTCTCTCTTATCATTCTGTTCAAGGTCTCACGTACCATTCTGCTCCTCTCTTACCATTCTGTTCAAAGTGTCTCTTGTCATTCTGTTCAAGGTCTCACGTACCATTCTGCTACTCTCTTACCATTCTGTTCAAAGTCTCTCTTGTCATTCTGTTCAAGGTCTCTCGTACCATTCTGCTCCTCTCTTACCATTCTGTTCAAAGTGTCTCTTGTCATTCTGTTCAAGGTCTCTCGTACCATTCTGCTCCTCTCTTACCATTCTGTTCAAAGTGTCTGTTGTCATTCTGTTCAAGGTCTCACGTACCATTCTGCTCCTCTCTTACCATTCTGTTCAAAGTGTCTCTTGTCATTCTGTTCAAGGTCTCACGTACCATTCTGCTCCTCTCTTACCATTCTGTTCAAAGTGTCTCTTGTCATTCTGTTCAAGGTCTCACGTACCATTCTGCTCCTCTCTTACCATTCTGTTCAAAGTGTCTCTTGTCATTCTGTTCAAGGTCTCACGTACCATTCTGCTCCTCTCTTACCATTCTGTTCAAAGTCTCTCTTGTCATTCTGTTCAAGGTCTCTCGTACCATTCTGCTCCTCTCTTACCATTCTGTTCAAAGTGTCTCTTGTCATTCTGTTCAAGGTCTCTCGTACCATTCTGCTCCTCTCTTACCATTCTGTTCAAAGTGTCTCTTGTCATTCTGTTCAAGGTCTCACGTACCATTCTGCTCCTCTCTTACCATTCTGTTCAAAGTGTCTCTTGTCATTCTGTTCAAGGTCTCTCGTACCATTCTGCTCCTCTCTTACCATTCTGTTCAAAGTGTCTGTTGTCATTCTGTTCAAGGTCTCACGTACCATTCTGCTCCTCTCTTACCATTCTGTTCAAAGTGTCTGTTGTCATTCTGTTCAAGGACTCTCTTACCATTCTGCTCCTCTCTTACCATTCTGTTCAAAGTGTCTCTTGTCATTCTGTTCAAGGTCTCTCGTACCATTCTGCTCCTCTCTTACCATTCTGTTCAAAGTATCTCTCTTACTATTGTACACGGCATTACTATACGATGGACAATCTAGAGCTAAATTTTTCCCAGTCGTTTTGCGTGATTTTGGACTTTTGTATTGAGCTTTTGATCTTTATACGCCAATTTCGGTTTTTGTGCTGCTTTTTTTCCTTCAGTCAAGACACCAAATAGAAACTGAATGTGGTTCCCATCGTTCACCTTCCCATTCACATGTCCATCCCATTCGTAATTAGTGCGAAAATACGAGAGACTGCAGGAAAATTAACAGATTCCGTGGATATCAACGTCAGTCACATACATATACCACCAATTCTATCTATCTATCTATCTATCTATCTATCTATCTATCTATCTATAAAATTAAAATTAAAGATAAAATTGTACACTGAGCTCAACACCAAGCGACGACAGTCAGTTTCATACTTGTATGCAAACTTAAGATCATCTACATAAGCGTGTGTGTGTGTGTGTGTGTTCGTGTATGTATGTGTGTGTGTGTGTGTGTGTGTAATTCAATAATTTAGGTATTTACTTAGCTTCATCAAAATGTGTTGCTCTTAAATAATTCAGTGTTATATTTCATTATGAAACTTCTAAAATCAAATATATATATATGCATATATACATATTTTCCTACGTCTATGGCACGACACGGAGTTTCATGTATTATGCAATCATCAATTGCATATTTCGAGTTATGAAATATGCACCTGATGATTGCATAATATCTAGGGACTGTTTTGTGAGAAGACGGAAAATGCAATAGCAAAATCCGAACGGTCACTGGAATAGTGAAAGACAATTTCCAAAAGTTAAGCAAGGTATTAAGAAAAAGGAACATCTTGATAGAAACAAAGAAAACAAACTAAGCTGTTCTGTAATAACGGCTCTGGGATAAGGCAGTGAAAGCTGGACAGTCTGGTAACAGATGAAGAAGTGACTTGAAACAACAGAAATGTAGTCCTACAGATGGATGCTGAGAATACCGTAGACTAAACATTATGAGCAACGACAAAGTTTTAGAAAAATAAAAAATAATAGAACACTTATATTTAGAATCAGAAAAAGTCAATTGAATTTTCTAGGGAAAATAATGAGGAAAGAGGGTTTGGAGAATTTGACAGCCACAGGATATAAATGATGAGATTGTGTCGTTCGTTAACAGAACAGGGATTTGGGAAGATAGCAAAAGGACAAACCTTACTAAGTGTTAAAAAAGACAGGAAGTTTTGGCGAGACATGATCACCCACGTAGATACGACCCGTAGAAAAAGTCGATCTTCAAATAGATAAATGACTAAAAGAATGCTATACTAGTTCTTAAATTTTGTTCAAGACAATAGCAGTTATAGAATTACGTAAATATCTCTATGAAGCTTTCAGCTGTTTTAAAAATTAAATTTCGTCTGCGTCCAGTAGTGAATGTCATATTTGATGTCTTTTCAGTCAAAGAAACGTTTAAGTCATGTATGACATGAAATTCATCTAAAGAAAACGTGTTGAATCGCACAATTAAGTAAAATACTTTAAACCAGAACATTCATGTTAGAAAAGAAGTTAGGCTGAGTTGTTAATGTGTCAAGACAATAGGATTCACTTTAACTTCTTTTGTGTGTTGTGACCCTTCTAGACATTGACTATCATGGCTCGCTACAGTTTTATGTTATTTATAAATTTTAATAGTTAATTTATTGGCTGATATTGTTTAGTGGTATATCAAAACCTCGATGGGTTATTTAATATAAAAATCTAAAAATTTGGAATATAATTTTGTCTTCAAGTAATTTTTTTTTTCAATTAGACTAAACTATTGCCCGGTTCACACTCCACCCACGTCTATTGAACAGGTGAAGAGGCTCATCTTTGTTTCCTGTTTAGGATGCGGTTTCCGGTTTTCTTTTTTCCAATCTTTTCACTCTTTTCTTTATTTTTTATTTCCAATTGGAGTAGATAGACTAAACTATCGCCCGGTTCACACTCCACCCACGTCTATTGAACAGGTGAAGAAGCTCATCCCTTGTTCCCTGTTTAGGATGTGGTTTCCCGCTTTCTCTTTTCCAATCTTTTTACTCTTACGTAGCCCCCTGCGCATCAGTGGCGTTATCGCCTTGATCGGGGTGATATGATTAAAAAAAAAAATTGTATGCCGTCAGTTACAAATAAAATATACTGTCGGTCATTTTGCGTTAAGTATGTATTGTTAGTAATTTAACTATTAGATGTTGTTAATAATTCTACGTTGAATAATTATCTTTGGTTGGTTGTTTTTGCTTAGCGGTATATCAACCTCTACCGGTTGTTTAATACCAAAATATTTTGAACACAATTTTATGGCTTCAGCTAAACATATTTTGAACTACAAATAAAATGTATTGTTAGCCATTTTGCTATAAATGTAGTTTTGGTAATTCTACTATAAAATATATTACTGGTGGGCACCTCGAGGTGGTGTAATGGTCAGCAAGCTTGTCGCGCTAGAACTATTGCAATTAAGTATTGAGTTCGATCCTCACTGGGTGCCCCATACTTTCGGCCTTGTGCCACACCTAATCTGCCCTTAGTAAATTACAATATATTACTGGTTGTTTTGCTTTAAAAATATGTAGTTGGTCATTTTACTATAAATATGTATTGTTGGTCATTTTTTTATATAAAAATATTGCTGGCATTTTTATTATAAAAATTGTTTTCATGGTGTTTTGATTCTCTTTTTAGGATCTGTATTTGCCCATATTTGGTACCCTAACAGGTGTTACCACCCCGGGTCAGGGTGGACCTGGAAACAAAACCAATTAAAAAACATTTTTGGAATGCATTCAGACTTGTTGCCGGATGTAGTTTATGTTCTTATCAAATCTTGACATTTAGTTTTTCTCTTCTAAATTCTGTTCTGTCGTCCATTCACACAAGAAAAATAGGTGGCTTATACGTTTTGCTACGTCTTTCTGCCCTGTTTGTATCTAGTTTTTCACTCATTCCTCATTATGTGCCCTAGAAATTTGAATTCTCCCTTTCTGATGTTAAAATAATTGTCCTTTGTGGTTTCATTTTCTATTTTTTTTAAAAAATCGTCGTTACTCACATGTTATATCCATGGTATTCACAGCATCTTTTTGTAGAACCACATTTTCATTTTTTCAAGGTTCTTCTTCATCTGTGAAGAGATTGTCTAGCATTCACTACTATATAGGACGAACAATATTACATAAGAATAAACTAAGACTCTTTTTCATGTTTTTAATGAAAGTTTCGTGTTTCTTAATACATCTTTGCTTTTGGAAGGCATCTTTCATTAACCAAAATTGTCCTGGTTATGACGGTAAACTGCATTGAAGGTTGTGAGGAGCATGGAACATCTCTTAATTGCTGTTGTTTCCAGAAATAACCTTATCCGAAGTGTTAGCACCTGTTAGAGTCCCAGGTATTGGCAAATAGTTAAACCCCCAATCTAGGGTCAAAACACTATGATATGAAAGTATAAAAAATACTTTTATAGAAACATATACATTTATGAAGGAAAAATACTACCAACAATACATTTTTGAAAAAAGAAAAGTTATTGCCATACTACGTTTTTGAAGAAAAAAAATATTACCAGCAATACATTTTGGAATACAAAACTGCAGTTTTCTAAAAATAAAATAATAATAATAAAAAATCTGACTAAATCAACCTTTTCAATATAATCTAACATTAAAAAATGCCTTAAAACCCTACAGTTTTTGGCATTAAATAATCTACAGAGGTTGATATGCCGTTAAACAAAACTCAAACTCAAACTAACTCAAATGCGCATTCGAATTTCCGTGTCGTACTAACAGCAGTCAGTTAAAAAACTATTCAAATAAGTAAATCTTTGTACTGGCTTAATTTTGATATTTTCCATTTGCTGATAACCGTTCATCGAGTCTTCTTGCAACTGATGTTTAGTCCTTTCTTCTCGCTTTCCTTCACTAACTTCTCTAGGAATTATTCTCGTTTTCCTTTCTGTTATCAACACTGTGTCATCTGCATATGTTATGTTGTTATTATTGTGGCTGCCAACAATAAATCCTAATAGAAATTCCAATTCTCTCAGAATGATCTCACAGTATAGGCTAAATAAGTCCGGTGAGAAGACACATTCTTGTCCTACCCACCATTCTGTTTTTATATATTTACTGAATTCATTTTCTGCCCATATGCACGTGGTTTTCTTTCAGCATAAATTGGATTATTCTAATATTCATCCCGAATGTATCTAGGTACATCGACATTTCAACAGTTTATTGTGACGTACATTATAAAATACTTTTGCATAATCTATGCATAGACATCCTTTTGCAATTATGTTATTCTGTCTAATACCATTCTGAGCATAAATTTCGCATTCTTATTCATGTGTTAAATTACTTGCACTGTTCTTGTCCTATTTACGGTTTAATTCTGCTGTACGCTCGATTCATTAAAATTCGGATGATAAGTTTTGTTATATGGCTCATTAGGTTGATTGTCTAATGGAGTTCACATTCGTTTGCACCTGGTTTCTTAGTCAGAGCTATAAAAAGGAACCTGTTTAGGTCTTCCGGTATATCACCACAATTGTATGCGTTATTTATTATGTCTGTAATGTGGCCAATACCGAGAAGGAAAATTTATTCTAAAAACACACAACTTAGTATTTGTTCGTGTAGTTGATTAAATAGGTTTCGACGAGACTGATTTAAAATTTCATAATTCTTTATAAAGCATCGGGTTATCGATTATCGATTATCAAAACTTAATCTTATTAATGTGAAATCATTTAAGACAGCAGTCATTTACTACCTCAACACTAGCTTTGTTAATACAAGAGAATCCACTCATCTAAGCCTTGGCTTGTAGACATGTTTATTTGATTTGCTTCTAAAGCTATGTATATAATAGACCTTTTCTGCAATGAGAATTAATTCCTGACCACTGAAAATCCCTTTTGCCTCATTTCAATCCTCAGCAATTAATACTGAAACTTATTAAACTATATTTTATGACTATAAATTCAAAATTTAATCTTGAATTATTAATGTTTCCACTCCAGAATTGACTCATCATCTCTCATCGCAGTGCCTATAAGACAAGCAAGACGACTCTCGTTTCTCCAGGTGAACTGATGATGTCCTGACGGTAATTGCAGAAAGAGTCTGTCACGCTCTAGATAAAAACGGTGAATGAAATATGATGCATTGCTTTCGGAGCATTCTTTATATATATATATATATATATATATATATATATATACATTTTATGAAAAAGTTTAATTTTTCTTTTGTCCTTTCTAACTTTCTTCTTTTCTAGACATAAATTATGTAGAAATTGTCAAATGACTTGCATGACTGGGTTTTCTGCTTGTGTGGCATGGTGCACAATCATGTTGCTAGACATGGGTTCTTTCAGCAGCCATCCTCTTGACCTAAAGCAGCACGGCTTCTTTAAGTCACTTGATGTTGGTCTCCGTGTTGAGATTGTGGAAAGATTAATGGAGACATAACGTCGGCATCACCAATGATCTTGACAGGATACATCACCCAATTATTTCCGGATCCTATGCACTGTCCTCAGATTGACACACAAACACTTTGAAATGTTCGTATTAGAGCTTCTGGTGCGAATGCCAAGTAGTACAGCATGCCGTCTGGCGGAATGAATTGCGTTATGGTGCTCTTTTTTCACAGTCAGTGCTCAAATGACCCTAATATATTGTGCAGTCGATAAAATAAAAAACAAACACGCACGAAATTAAAAAGTTAAATGGTAACATTACGCTCTCTCTCTCTCTCTCTCTCTCTCTCTATATATATATATATATATATATATATATATATATACAAATGTATAAGGAACGAAGAAGATATTTGCAACGTTCAAAACATTAATTTCAAACAGTGCTCAATATACAAATAAAGCAATAAATATTTATTATAAATTATACATTAAAACACTTTCTCTCTTGTTTTCCTCTTTGCTTTTTATTTACTCTGTGTCCTTCTCTTTCCTCTTTCTTTCTCCTTTTTTTGATTTCTCTTTTTTCGTTCTCATCTTTCCTACCCTCTTTACCACGTAACTACCTGATGAGACATTGTTCTTTCAATGTCGAAACAAAATGTACAATTTTGTAGTAGATTGTAGTTTGTACATGTTTTAAAAATATAATATATATATATATATATATATATATATATATACAGCCGGCATATTTGAATTTTTATTTGTTTAACATTATTATTTTTAATGGATACACGTATTTGAGATGAAAGTATGTTTATATATATATATATATATATATATATATATATATATATATATATATATAGTTAAACAATTCTTTAGAATTTCCACTCGCCTTAATCGTTCGGAAATTTTCTATCTTCCGGTAGGAATCGAACCTGCATACTCTCACCGTGGAGATGCCGTCTTTACATCAGATGTGTCTTACCAATTGACCAGGAAAGATTTCATGGAAGACAAGATTCAATCAAATCTTTATGTAGATATCGAACGATTAATATCTGCTCAGATTGTATCGAATAAGATAAAGAACAAATGAGAAATGTTTATAAATCTAAGACAATCAGATTTAGGATCGGGTTTCTGGTCACTTTTCTTTATCTTCCGGTAACCCCTTGCATCTTAGCGGTATTAAAGCTTTGTTTGGGGTGAACTGATTACAAAAAATATATAACTGACCATATATAATTGACCATTCTGGAAATTCCGAATATATTCTGTGTAAAATTCATGTTTTTTTAGTTTTGCTTTTCTGGTGCGTGCCTTTTCCAGATAGAATTTGCAATGAATCCAAAAATAGGAATTATGGTAAAACATTAGTGATTCATTTTAACTTACATATAACATTGAGTAACATATTCTCAAACTGATCCATACGACTCAAAATATTAAATCACAATGATATTTATCTTGAAAATTTATATGTTACTCAAGTATCTGAGATGAAAAATCCTATTCCCCGCCATCGGGTTATAAAAGCTCTTTCTTGCTTCCATAAAGAGAGAAATGACACTACAATATTTGTCTCCCAAATCATCCTACCATAAAATTATTTGACACATGATATATAGCAACAATCGCAAAAGAAAACAAAATGAATTTTGTAACACTAGAAAAGAGGTGTTCTTGTAAACGTCATATATTGAGGAATATTTTCCAGTGTTAGAAGTTTGTGGTGATTGTCATGAAACCAGAGTCAACAACAAGAAATCAACTATGGGATGTATCTCGCTTTTGTTCCTTATCGTAATCATTTATATTTTATGCTTTGCTATCAATTCAGTTGAGACGAAATATGCTATGTCATTCCATAATGTCCATTTGTCTGATTTGATGAGATTTCAAATCTTGCTCAAGCATAACGCAACCAAATCTAATAAAGAACAAAGCTTTTGCGTATAACATTTTTTTAAAAAGCAAACCCTATTCAAAGCAACTCAGAACAAGTGTGGGAAAGAATTACATTAAAAATTTGGTAGACAAGACTACAAAATCCTTAATGTCGCATGCAGGTTTTCCGTTTGTCTCAATGAAATTGTCAGTCACATAATAAGAGAATGCCATACATATATGATGGGGGCGTTGAAAATTTCTGAAAGAGTTTAAAATATATATGGGGGTGCTGAAAAGTTCGGAAAGTGTGCAAGCCTATGAGCTTGAAAACTCGAGTCATATTCTTAAATAGCCTCGTCAGATTGAGATTTTCATATGGATGTCATGCATGGCGACAAACACATTCAGAAATATCTAGACTGTCAACCGCTTTCTAAAATTATTGATTATGAACGGCTTTGATTAAGTGAAACCTGAGGGTCTTAACAAAACCCATCCGTCCTTGAACATTATGGAGTGGAACTTTGCTAAATAATAGAAATTACAGCATCTGAGGACTACCAACAGCAGCAACAATTAAAATAGATGGCACATATAACTGGAAGAAAATGACATAATCAAAATATTAATATTCAACACCAATTCAAATTAAAGGTTCAGAAGGAAACCCCCATCAATAATGGAAAGAACGATGACAGCTATTGACCTTGATAAACGTATTTTTTCTTGAAAATAGTTTTAAGAGAAAGAATTTATACATTTTATCCGAAACCAGTACTGGCTGCTCGGCCGATAAATCTAAATATTTCGATATGGGAAATGGTTAATAATACCCTTACCATTACTGGCTACATAAGAAAGTTAACGTTTTAGGCAGGAGGTGAGTGAAGAGGACGACGAACAACTAGCTACAGATGGTGACAGATAAAGGGCAAGAGAAGGATGTCAACACAGGCGTGAAAACAATTGCGAAGGTAGAGAGAACGGAAAAGAACAAGATACATGGGATAATGTAGAAAGAGCTGGAGTCAAGTGGATAAGAGTTGGGAATTGACCTTGCATTTAAATTCCTGGAGGTTGTAGCCGTCAGGAAAGCAAGGATACGGAAGGGAGTTCTACAGGAGGAGAGTGCGAGAAAAGAAGCTGATGGAGTAGAATTGTTGCCTGCATTTGTAAAAGAGTGGTACCTTGTTGCCAGTCTGGTTGCACGAGTAAATTCTGGTGGAGGAGGCACCAGTGACCTCAGTTCCTCAGATCAGAAGCCATAAGAATATTTGTAGAAGAGACAGAGGGAAGCTACATTCCACCAGTGAGCACACTCCTCCCATCTCTATTGAACAGGTGTAGAGGCTTATCCCTTGTTCCCTGTTCAGGAAGAGGTTTCCGGCTCTCTTTATCTACTCAGACCTCAGTATTGGTGCTTCTGCGATTTTTCTGCGACGTGAGTGGTCGATGGCAACGTCTTTTCATTGTGAGGGTATCGCTTTGGCAGTTTTCTGGTTGCTACTTTCGACTTGTAGTTAGGAGCTCTAACTCTTGCGTAGCGTCAAGAGCGAGTGCTCTGATTAACAGTTGCATAATATTGGGATTCTTGCAGTGCAATGTCGCGCATGGATAGCTGTCCCTGCAAGCGCTTTCGGTGGGCAACCTCGAGGCTACGCTTTCCTGCAATTCGTGCCAGTTCTCCTCCAGCGCATGTCGCAGCTAATGACCGTCTGCCTCCTCTACTTGAGGTCTCTCCTCACTAACAATAAATATGAACAACCATCTCCGCAATAAAAGCTAAACAAGGCAAAGCAAAATCACTTAAGCCTCTTAACATTTCCTTTACTAACATCCGGAGTATTCGAACAACCTTCCTATGCTTAGAGGCACGTGAGAGCAGTTTTATGGTTTTAGCCCCAAATTCTTTTTCACAATCCTTCTTTGGAATCTGCCCGGAATATCCTTAGCTCTTTTGGCAACTTCTTCATACTTTTTTTGTGGATTTCTGTTCATCCTTTCCTCGGAGATTACAGTGACTCTGTTGTCACAAACGAAACGATTTCACAATTGAATTGGATTTGGTGCAGTTTGTTACGCTTTTTGCTTGGATGTGTTTTTAACAAAGGACAGAAAGCGCGATACTGAAATTCGAAATCGTACTGGAATAGCCAAGGAAGCATCATAAAAGCTAAAAGAAAAATACTAAGAAATATAAACATTTCACTAGAAATAAGGAAAAGCGTACTAAACTGCTGAGTGATATCTAACCTCCTGAAAGACAGAGAATGTTGGACGATCCCACAGATGAAGAAGAGACTTAAAACATCAGAAATACAACGCTACAGAATGATACTGAGGATACCGTGAATATATATATATATATATATTCCTCCTGTCACGCTTATGAAGTGAGAGACAGCGTCGGATCAATTCATTCTCTTTACTACCAGTCATTAAAATTTGCTACCAGTTATGAAAGTTCTTGCCGCGTGTTTGCTCTTTAATAGTGCCTTATTATTATTATTATTTTTTTTTTTTGCTATTATATCGTCGAGTAGTGAAGAATATATATATATCCTCTCCATTTTAATAAAGACCGTTGTATATATTTGTATATATTTCTTTTTGCATTGCTCAGAGGTGATAACAGCTAATAATCCTCTCAAATATTTTGCCGTCATTTTTGACGGCTGTGGTACACACGTAAATTTATATAACTATACACCGAAGGTACCCAACTTACAAATTAATTTTCAATCTCCCTTCCGCATTCCTTTTCATTTATAAATGAGCGTGTCACGCACACTGACCTACATTTGAAATTTAAGACATTTGGAGGATCTCCCATAATTACCAATATTGCTTATTCCTTCTTATGCTTTAGAACACGCACAATTTTATGTACGTTTTCTGCTCTATTCAGTTGATATGTACATTATTAAAACTAACCTAATGCAATAAAAGAAATTCATGTCCAAGAGCAGATCAAATTTCTTTTAGAGTCAGCGATCATCTAATACAATGTAATAGACAGGACACCATATAGGCTATGTGCAGTAATAAAATGGCATTGCTAGACAGAGACGGTCAGCACCGAGGTTAGACAGGGCACGCATGAGCGCTAGGTATATAGTCAGTGTGGTAATGAAAGGGAATTGCTGCGGAAACCAACGATTAGCACGAATGATAGACAAGGCACGTAAATAGGCTACGTATGCAGTCAGTGCGGTGATGAAACGGCATTCCTGGACAGAGAGTCTTAGACTGAAGTCAACAGTCAGCAAGGATGATAAAATGGGCCCCCATATGGGCTACGTATGCAGACAGTGCTATCATCAAATCGCATTACTGAACAGAGAGCGTTCTAGACTAGCGTCAGTAGTCAGAACGGAGGATAAATTTGACACCTTGATGGGCTACGCAGTGAGTGTATTGATGTAACGGAATTATTGGCTAGAGAGCTTCCCAGAATAAAATCAACGGTTTGCATCGAGTATTGACTGGGTATCCATATGAGCTACGTATGCAGTCAGTGAAGAAACGGAATTGCTGGACAGAGATATTTCTAGAATTAAGTCAACGGTTAACATGGAGCATAGCTTGACATCTATTGGCTACTTATTCAGTCAGTGCAGTGATAAAATAGAACTGTTAGACAAAGTACTTCCGAGAAATACATCAACGGTCAGCGTGTAATATTGACTGAGCGCTTATAATGCTACGAATGCAGTCAGTGCAGTGATGATACAAAAGTGCTGATGCAAGAGCTTCTTACAATGAAATCAACAGACTGCACGAAGGATAGATGGAGCACCCTTATGGGCTTCGTATACATCATTGCTGGGCAGAGATGGTCAGCACTGGAAACCCAATTGAGCTACGTTTGCGCTAAATCCGGCAATGAAATAACAACGCGCTTCCTTTACTGAAATCAGCGGTCATTAAAAAAAGAACCCCGCCACTAATTCCAAAAACCTCTATGTAGTCAGGGAGTATGTTTTTTGTGACCAAGGGTGAAGCTTGCCGTCGACTATGATTTAACTTGGAGAAGGACGGAGTCTGTCATGTCTGATTGCTTATGACACGTTGCACGTGAATACCTCTCCGGATTTCAACCCACGTATGTCTATAGCGATGATGATGATACATTGATATATATTTTAATGTATCGGATTAAACAATGTAACACAATATTCATTTGTCAAAAATACTGTCTGAAATATTTTAGTGACACACCAATTAACTGGCATTTTTTAAAAATAATAAATACGTTCAAATATTCGCCGTTGCGTTGAATATTGCTGCCACATTAGGTTTGGTGCTCCTGCTATATATTTAGAGATTTTTGATAAGATACAAAGAAGAATCTGCCATGTTATTGGGCCTGATCTGGCATCTCAACTTTAGTATCCTTTCCACCGCCGAAAGGCAGCATTACTGCGCCTTTTCTATAAATACTTTCATCATAATTGTCCTGATAAACTTTGTACTTTTTGAATTTAAGTACTAGATTGGCTGCAAAGTCTGATCTTTTTACAGTTAAAATAGCTAGATGTAACCGTAAGTTCTGTGCTAATAGTTTCTTCTAACGCACGTCTCACTTGCGGAACTCTTTTCCTGCCTTTTGCTTTCCAGTCAATTTGGATATTAAAAAATTTAAATGCATTGTCAAATGTTATCTTCTGTTTTCTTTATTCATATTCTTTTACTGTCCTCTCTCTATAAGTTTTCTTCATATTCTCTAACACTCTGTAAACCTTTTCATTCTATTGGCTTTATTCCCCTGCCTGGGGTTAAATGATTAAAAAAAATACATGTAAATGGATTGAAAAAACGGCACAAATATTTAGGTATTTTTAAACACAGCATCATGTTTAAGAGGAATTGATGTCGTTTGATTTTTCAGTAATTGCAACGGCATTTCCTCCTAAAGTCGTACGATCACGAGTCTCTTAACTCGTAAGGGGTATATATGTACTGCAGCCGTAGCAGCAATTGCGTACCTTGGACAAGATAGCATGGCAGAGTCCAACCCTCTCCAGGTTGGTTTGAATTCAGAGTTTTCCTTCACCTAGACTGCCTGCCAACCAAGGTAGTACGGCTAGTCTTTCCTACTATTTATCCAAAGCTGGTGCGCGGATGGAGGAGAAGAGATGGATTTACACTTTTTCAAAGGTATTTGCGCGTACGTGAATGTAACGAATATGTCTGGAATTTGAACTTGGCTCTCTGATTTTTATTCCGAACTGATATTTGTTACACCACTGCGCATCCGAAACTATGTATTACTTTTAAGATCATTCCCATCATTGTCCGCATTTTTACTTTTTCGACTGTTTCTGTTTAATTTTTCGATGAGGTTGATTTTTTAATTTTTTTTTATTAAATTTAATGCGGCTTTTCTATTTCAATCATTTCGCCCCAAGCAAGGTGATAAAGCCACTAGTACGAAAAAGGCTACTGGGTGTGGAAGGGAACTTTAGTGAGAAGAAACAAGGACAATATAAGAACAGTTTTCAAGAAGACAAAATGGCGATTAACATTGCATTATTTTTTTTAATCATTTCATCTCAACAAAGCAATTTTCCATCCTCTGTCAAAACACTTCCCAGGTATTTGAATTATTTTACTTGTTTTATTTTAGATTCTCCAACTTGCAGTTGGCATATTGGTCTCCTCTTTTTGCTGATGACCCTAGATTCAATTTTCTTGAGGTTTATGCTCAGTCCCTTCTTTTCACTTTATGTTAACTTCTGTAAAAGGTCCTGCATTTTCCTTTCCGTGTCTGCTATCAGCACTGTGTCATCCATGTATTGAACATTGTTGAGATTGTGGCCGCCAATGACGAAACCTGGCAAGGCTTTTATTTCTCTCATAATTGCTTCGCTCTACAGGTTGAAAAGTCCGGTGATAAAACACCTACTTGTCTTACGCCTCTTTCTATTTTTGCATACCTACTGAGTTCACCTCCTACCCGCACACAAGCAGTTTGCTGCCAATATAGATTCTTGATTATCCTATTGTCTTTTCTGAAAATGTCGAGATTGTCGAGCATCTCTATCAAGTCCTTGTGTCGTACTTTGTCAAACGCTTTTGTGTAGTCTATAAAGCACCGATAAGGGACATTCTGTATTTGTATTGCTCGTTCATATAGCATTAAGAGCATTAATATCGCATTCCTCGTACCGGTGTCTTTAACACCGTATTGAACATTGTTGAGATTGTGGCCGCCAATGACGAAACCTGGCAAGGCTTTAATTTTTCTCATAATTGCTTCGCTCTACAGGTTGAAAAGTCCGGTGAGTGGTTTTGTTCTATCTCTGGGCCGATTCTGCTACGTGCTCTCTTCATCAGAATACGGATAATGAGTTTTATTATGTAGCTCATTAAACTGATTGTTCGATAAAAGAACAATAATTAAGATTGACATGGCATTTAAATGTTTGATCGTCAAAATTTAAATGCAATATTAATCGTTGTCTTTTCCTGGTACATACCGTGGAAGTATAAAAAATATGAATCCCAACCACCAAGAAATCTTTTCTCTGGGCAATACCTCTCCTTCGTCAGAGGACTGGGTTTATTTCTCGGTGCCTAAGTTGTCTACAAAAAGGGAAGTGCCGAGGAGACATGCAGTTTTTCCACAATATTGCCATTAAACCTATTCTGAAGCTCAGTCTTTTGTTACATTCGCTAGCACTATGAGCGCGCTGAAAAATACCTTATCCTGTAGAGAAAGTCACCAGCGTTCCGTATGATTTGGGATGCTATTTCAATGTTTTCCTAGATAAAACCTCTTCTTCTTCTTCTTCTTCTTCTTCTTCTTCTTCTTCTTCTTCTTCTTCTCTGTGCCGTGTTCCTTCAGGGTGTCATGGCCTTCCACATCTTTCTATCTCTTGTAGCTTTTAACTTCACCTTCTGTTATCCTACTCGAACCCCGCACCGCCATCCATCTGCTCAAGTCCATCAAGTATGTCATGGGTTGCTTTCCCTTGTCTTCCTTTCCCTCGATCCGTCCTGTGATCATCAGATTCTCCAAGCCCTCCTTCCTCAGTACATATCCCAGAAATGTTAGCTGTCTTTTCCTGGTGTTAAGTATCAGTTTATTTTTCGTTTCCATCCACTCCGAAACTTCGTTGTTGCTCACGTGTTCTGTTTATGGTATCCTCAGCATCCCTCTGTAGAACCCCATTTCAGTTGTTTCATTTTTGATGAGACTGTCCAGCATTAACTGCCATATTTAAGGACAGACACCACATAACAATCAAGTATTGTCTTCTTTGTTTCCAGCGAAATTTTCCTATGTCTCAATTCTATTCCGTTTCTAGAATGCATCCTAGGCCATGCCAAATTGCCTTTGGATTTCAGTGTCACACTTTTCGTCCTCTATTAGAACACTTTCTGTACCTACTAGATTTTAGTATCCCCGACTTGTAGCTGGAATTTGGGGTCCTCTTTTTTACTAATTATTATGCATTAAGCTTTCTTGTAGTTTCTACTTTCTGTAGAAGGTCTTGTAGTTTTCTTTCCGTGTCTACTATCAATCCTGTAATTCCCATAACAACGAAACAACATCGTCTCCACACATACAATCACTCACCATAACGTTCTCTAACCATTGTATTGTGTTCAAAATATTTAGATTTTCGGCATTTAATAACCCATAATACGCCACTAAACAAAACTAATCAGCCAACCTATCTAACCATTGCTTAGTCATTACTCTACTGCAGCCCGGGTGGTACCTGGTGCAGTGGATATCGACTCGGAACGACAAATCGAAGAGCCGAGTTCGAATTCCAGTTGAATTCATTGTATTCACTTCCGCACAAATACCCTTAGGAAAGGTATTAATCCGTCTCTTCCCTCCAGTTATGAGTTAAATAATAAGACAGATTGGGTTCTATAACTTTGGCAGGCAACCAGTCTACCGCAGAAAGTAATGGCAACCTACTGTGGGATAATCTTCTGCCCAGTCAGTCATGTCACTTTCGAGACATGATCGCCCAAAGCGTGTATCACGTATGGCACTTAACTGACTAACTGACTGAGGCACATGCTTAACTATACTTGAGAAAATGATTTTGTTGCTGCGGGTCACACGAGGCAAACATTTCTTGGTTTTTTCTTAGTTGCCTAAGTCTAGGCTCATCAAAATAGAGGACAATTGTGTTAAAGATCTCTATGAGCAAGTCTTTTAAAATGTCCAGGTATAGAAGCTTGTATCCTGTGCAACAATGTATGAAAATTTTGTTACCAATGGCTAAGAAATACTATTATTGCTAAGAGAATCTGCTTCCGTATACCATTCTTGCGCTAGTTTTTTCATTTATTTACAAATATTCACTCAATACAAGGTTCCAAGAGCCACTCAAAGTATAGGTTACTGTGCAGCGTAGGAAAGGGTACAATAACAATGAAGATAAGCAGCTAATTCTAGACTTGAAGCGGTCAAGATTTAAATAAGAAATAAAAATTCATAGTTTAGGCGGAGACGTTAGAAATATAGAGTTAAATTAGACTTTAAAAGAGACCAAAAACTCAATCATAAAAAGAAAAAAAATGGGAGGATGAACCTCTACTTTTGTTCAAAAGACCGGAGAGGAGAGTGAAACGGACGACAGGCAAAACTTTATATTCTTATTGAAAGAGGAAAAGAATTACAAAATAAGATTTCGGTGTTCAGGCGGAGACGTCAGAAGTATAGAGTTGAAAGAACCGGAAACCCAATTCTAAATAGGAAACAAGGGACGAACTTCTACTACTGTTCAAAAGATCGGGGAGGAGTATGAACCCAACGATAGTCATTCCGTTCCGGATATAATATTGCCCATAACGGGGGAAATACAAATGGAGGAATAATTTCTTCTTCTATATCAACCTCTCGTTATAACCCTAATTTTTTGAGGAATCGACTAATGGCAATGTGTAACAGAAACTACTAAAACGACATAAGTTCTCTGATAATTTCCCTATCTGATGCAAACTATAGAGTTAACGAAGTAACGCCGTAAAATCGGAGCACTCTCAGGTTGCCATATTTTCTCCTGTATCCGATCTTGAAAAATAGGTCTTTCCCATGTATCCTGCTGGTCATCAGCGGGCGGGCACTGAATGTGGAAATCACTCCATAAGTCTCAGAATCTAGTCTCCGCTGATTATATATGTGTGTGTGTGTGTGTGTGTGTGTGTGTGTGTGTGTGTGTGATTGAAATTTATATTCGCACGCGTCACTTATTGAGTGTGCATAAAGATATGTATATATGAGAGATAGTTAAAAGCGAATGATACGACGCCTGTCATGTTTGTGTGAATGCGTATTTTTTGTGGTGCAACAATGATTTCTTCGGGGATAATACTGCTCTCTCTCTCTCTCTCTCTCTCTCTCTCTCTCTCTCTCTCTCTCTCTGAGTTTTGTCAACATTCGTTGGCGATGAGCTCCAGATGTGGAAGATCGCATTTCCAGTCACCAACGTCCGCAGACCGCAGACAGCTTTCTGCACAAATCGTTGACGCTCGACTCATTCTTTGACCCCCAACAAAATCTTTGTAGCGTCCCCAGACGCCCTGTCAGAATCGAAGAACAAAGAGGCAAAAAGATGGTAATAGCAGAGGAAAATGGATCGGGGGTTGGGAGTCAAGTGACGAACCCTGAGACGAAGAAAGGAGGGAATCCAAATGTTGAACAATCTGAGTTTTTTTTTTTTGTTTGATTTGTTTTGTTTTTTCAGTTTTTAGATTTTGGTTAAACATTTAGGTGTGGCTTTCAGCATGGTCAGTAATGCATGGCTCGTTCACTCACCTTTTTTAATTTTGACTTCCTTCAATTCTTTTAATTTTCTGTTTCTTTTTTGTTTCTTTTCACTCTTTCACGTTGTCTTTATTTATTTCTGTTTTCGGTCATTCCTTTGTGTTTTACTTAACTTCTTTCATTTTCGTTTGATCTTCCGGAATTCTACTTGAAGTTTATGTCTTGTGTTTCAGTTCTTTTTCATTTTCCTAGTTCATTCATTTGTTTACTACTTTATTAATATCCTTTTTCGATTCTTTCTTTATCTCTTCTGCATATTTATTTCTTTTTTCCTTCTTTCTTCGTCTGTTCTATTTCTTTCTTCGTCTCTTTTATTTCTTTCTTTTTTCTTCGTCTTTTCTCTTTCTTTCATTATTTCTATCTTTCTTCTATTTCTTTCTTTCTTTTTTCTTCATCTCTTCTATTTCTTTCTTTCTTTTTTCTTCTTTCTTTCTTTCTTGCTTTCTTTATCTCTACTAATTCTTTCTTTCATTATCTACTCTATTTCTTTCTTTCATTATCTACTCTATTTCTTTCTTTCTTTCTTTCTTTCTTCTAGTTCTTTGTTTCTTTATCTTTTCCATTTCTTTCTTTATCTCTACTAATTCTTTCTGTCATTCTTTCGTTCTTTCTTTCATTGTCTCTTATATTTCTTGCTTTCTTTTTTCTTTCTTTTTTGTCGCATCTATTTCTTTCTTTCTTTCTTTCTTTCTTTCTAGATCATATTAAACTCTTTTTTAAATTCTTTTTTGCTCAATTCTTTTTGTTCAATTTAAATATTTGGACGACGCTTTCTTTCTTTCTTTCTTTCTTTCTTTCTTTCTTTCTTTCTTTCTTTCTTTTGTGTATTTAATTCTTTTTCTTTTATTTATAATTTCAAAAGTTCAAATTTTGCAATCTTTGATTTGTGATCAAACCAGACGCGTAAAAATTTATTGACTTCTCTGTAAGCGGTGATATGTACAATATGCGTCTCATGATATATGAATGTAAAATAAATATTTCTTTTAATTTGAAAACGAGCACAGACGAATGAAATTAGGTGTAGTTTGATAAAAACTGACACAAATTTCACATTGACGTGAAAGTCAATTTCAAGCATGATACTTAAACTAAGAGAGGATTATATCTATCACAAGAATAATTTATATATTTAAATTTATTATTTATTTTATATTTGTTATATTTTAAATGATTCCTGTCAGTTGAAATGAAAAACGCCCATAACTCGTATGAAGGGCTGGTGCAAAGGTGTCGTTGTTTCTCCTCGAATGTATAATATCCCCGAATCTATGATAATCTACTACATCTCAGTTTTCATAAAGTGGTAGTCATATAAAATACAAATTTTACTGTAACTTAATTAAAAACAATAATTGATGTACGTTGTAATGGATATCGACTCCGAATGAGAATTCAGAGGCGAGTTCGAATTTCAATCGAATTCGTTTTAAGTAACCTTAGAAAAATATTAATCTAGGTACCTCCATTAATGCGTTAAAAAAATAAAACTGCATAGTTTTATCGTCAAAATATTTATGTTATTATTAAAAAGTAAAATCAAAGTATTTATTAAAATGTTAAAACATTTAAAAAAAATACTTTGATCTTTCTAACACGTTGCAAATTTTGGTAAAAAATCTTGTTCTTTTTTCGTCTGCGAGCGACTTGAGTTTTACAAAAGTTTATTACGGATAGCTTAATATGACACAACTCACTTTTTGCCGGTGAAAAACACATTAATTGCGAAATTCTTGCAAAAATCAAATAATGGTCGGATTGTGGTGAAACTTTCAGGACTTATTCACAAATAATTCAAATCAATTTTTTTAATTATTATTTTTAGAAAATCTTCGTAAAAGTATTTTTTTTTTACATATGTTACGCGTTGTTCAATTAATTTCCTGAAATGCCTAGAAATTAACAAGAGGCCGGAAGTTTTTTATTAATTAAATGCAGAATTCATTGGGGAATATTAATAAACTTTTTCTTTTTTTTAATTAGCCCCTTTTCCAAAAATCTGATCCAAATACTGAAAACAAAAATCTTATTTAGAAAAACTTTTATATATTAAGGATATCATAATCTGTCTGTTTCTCTCTATCTCTCGGTCATGATATATATATATATATATATATATATATATATATATATATATATATATATATATTTCTTTTAAACTGAAGATTGGTCACTGCAGTTATCAAAAGATGGTAAAGGTATTGTCGTTGAAATATTCACGATATTTTAAGCTTTTTCTGTCTACTGGTAACGAAATGCTAATTTTTGGTTTTGCAGACGTTGTTGTCTTGCTAGTTTAGACTAGTTAAAAAAAAGAGTTTTTGTTTAATCCATGTTCAACGTTTTTTTCTTGTTTAATATTTGCCTTTCAGATTTTTAAAAATAATTTCTAACATAAATAGATTAATGTTTAAAATGAAATATTGAGTTTTTAATGTAAAATATTGCATAACGTTGTATTTCCACCCTCCACCGTGTTGCTGTCTGTTTCTTACCTTCTCTAGGTCTCTCTCTCTCTCTCTCTTGCTCTCTCTCTCTCTCTCTCTCTCTCTCTATATATATATATATATATATATATATATATATATTTCTTTTAAACTGAAGATTTAAACTGAAAATTTACCAAAAGGTGGCAAAAGTCAGTTAAGTGCCATACGTGATACACCTTTGGGCGATCATGTCTCGAAAGTGACATGACTGACTGGGCAGAAGATTATCCCGGAGTAGGTTGCTATTACTTTCTGCTGCTGTAGACTGGTTGCCAGCCAAGGCTATAGAACCCAATCTGTCTTGTTATTTGGAATTCGAACTCGGCTTTCCGATTTCTCGTTCCGAGCCGATAACCACTGCACCACAACACACATTTTACCAACATTTGTCCCTCGTACGGAAAGGAACGACATGAGAAACAGTTCTCTCTGGACCGTTACCCTGCGACTGTCCACAACAAAAAAAAAAAAAAAATTACCCCGTGAATATAGAGTATCAGGACGCTGAACAACTGCGGTCAACTAGAGAATGTTAAGCAGGAAATGAGCAGATTGAACAACAAGATTCTGGGCATATGCGAAACTAGATGGTTAAACAATGGAAACTTAAGCAGCGACAACCACAGTATCATATATGTAGGAGGTAAAAATAAAAAAACACGAAAAGGATGTCGGCTTAATACTGGTCAAAGAAATGTAGAAATGCGTTCTGGGATACTGCCAGTTTTCTGAAAAAGTTCTCCTGGCCAAAGTGAAACGAAGACCGTTCAACATAACAATTGTAGTCGTCTATGCATCAACAAAACACTTCGGAAGAAATCTTTTTACTCCACTCTTGACAATGCCAAAACTCAATGTAAAAGCCAAGAAATTAGAATCATTATGGGAGATTAGAATGCCAAAGTAGGCAAGGTGAGGGAAATGGAGACAACTGGCAACTTTGGATTAGGAATCCGCAATGACCGAGGTAAAAGATGGGTCCAGTGGTGTAAGGTGATAATCAATACCTGGTGTCAAGAACACCAGAGACGTTTATGGACATGAAATTGCCCAGGAGTTGACACAAGAAACAAAAAATCGATTATGTAACTATAAACAAAAGATTCAGAAACGTAGTTGTTCAATGCAAAACCTATTCACTGCTGACTGTGGAAGCGACCACTTTCCAGTTATCTGCGAATTAAGGGTGAAACTTCGGAGACTAAAGAAGCCTAGGGCAGCACCCAGACTGCAATACAATACGCTCCTGAATGACCTCGACCTGCAGTAAAAATACACTAACACTGTGAAAAACAAATACGAAGAACAAATAGGAAATGGAAATTCGAAATGTGACGCACTTAAAGAAGCGCTAGTGACATCAGAAAAACATGGTCCCAGAAGAAATCAAACGCAGAAGAAAAAAATGAATGGATGACTGAAGAGATTCTTGACATAACGCAAAGGCGACAGGAAACTATGCCAAGACATGGAACGGAATACAAGAAAAAAGTAAAGGAAATAAGAAGCAAATGCAGATAAGCTAAAGAGAAATGGCGAAACAACAAATGTGCCGAAGTAGAGAGATTGAGCAAGACTAATAAAGGAGAAATGCATAAAGAAATAAAAGAACTGACAGGACAAAGAACACGCTTATCAACAGGCTAAAATCAAAGAATGGAACGATCGTATTGGAGAAAAAGGAAATAATCCAGGGTTGGGGAGAATATATAAAAGATCTTATCCACGACAAGAGATAGCAACCGTAAGTAAAAAATGATGCTGAAAATATTAAAATCTGGCAATGGCCTAACTGAATAGGAACAAAGCAGCTGGACCAGACGGCATTGTAATAGAGATGTTGACAGCCTTAGAAGTTTTTGGCATAGAGAAAAGTACGAAAATAATAAATGAAATCTACAACAGTGGTGTTATACCAGATGACCAAAGCAAATCAATTTTAATAGCTCTGCCTTAAAAGCCAGGGTCAATCGAATGCGAACTCTGATGAACAATCAGTTTGATTAGCCACATAACGAAACTCATTGTCCGAATCTTGATGAATAGAGCGCGAAGCATAATCAAAACGGAAAGAGGACAAGAACAGTGTGGTTTTTTCAAGGATACTGGCACAAGGAATGCGATATTTATGCTTAAGATGCTGTTAGAAAGGGCGATACAAATGAAGTTTACCTGTGTTTTGTAGACTATGCCAAGGCGTTCGACAAAGTATGCCACAATGAATAGAGAAGCTCAACAACTCGACATATTTGGCAAAGACATCGGAGTAATAAAGAACCTCTACTTTCAGCTAACCGCCTGCACACGGACAGGAAACGAATTCAGCAGATATACAAAGATAGGAAGGGGCGTAAGACAAGTATGTGTCTTTTCATCAGATCGATTCAACTTGTACAGCAAGATTATTCTGAGAACCCTAGAAGTTATGCCAGGATTCGTCATTGGTGGTCACAATCTGAAGAACATAAAATACGCAGATGATACAGGGCTGATAGATGACACGGAAAGAAAACTACAAAACCTTCTAAAAAAGGTAGAGGAAGAAAGTCAAAAGAAAGGACTACAAATAAATTACAAGAAAACCGAATGTATGGTCATCAGCAAACGGAGGAGCCCAAAATGACAATTACAGGTTGGGGATATTCAAATCAAGCAACTATAAAAATGTAAGTACTTGTGAAGTGTTCTAACGGAAGACGGAAAGTGTGACACTGAGATTCGAAGGCGAATTGGAATAGCCAAGGACGCATTCCAGAAGCTAAGCAGAGTATTAAGAGAAGGAAAATTTCGATAGAAGCAAAGAAGAGAATTCTGGATTGCTATGTGATGTCTGTCCTTCAATATGGCAGTGAATGCTGGACAATATTATCAAAGATTAATTAAAAACTTGAAGCAACTGAAATGTGGTTCTACAGAAGGATGCTGCGAATATCATGGATCGAGCATGTGAGCAATGATGAGGTTTTAGAAGGGATAGAAACGAAAGGGAAATAAATACTGAGCACTAGGAAAACACAACAAGTTCTTGGGACATGAAATGAGGAAAGAAGTCTTAGAGAATCTGATACTCACAGGTCAGATAGAGGGGAAAAAAGAGACAGGGGAAAACAGCGGATAACTTATTTGAAGGGCCTGAGCAGATTGATGGCAGGGCGAGGTTTGGGTGAAGTGTGCTAAGAGCCACCGAGGATAGGGAGACGTGGAAAGCCATGATCGCCTCCGTCCTGAAGGGACATGGTACATAGAAGTGGAAGTTTGAAGAGAACAAAATTTTCAAGGAATAATGAATTTTTATAAGAATTATTTTCACTTTTATTATTTTTCATAAGAATATACGTGAACATTATATTTACTAATTGAAAATTAAAAAGCTTAATACAGATATTCTCACCATAAGATTTTTATAATAATTAAAACATTTTTTGTGTTTGTGTGTGTGTGTGTGTGTGTGTGTGTGTGTGTGTGTGTGTGTGTGTGTGTGTGTGTGTGTGGCCATGACCCGTATTTTATTTTACGGGTGACCAAAAGTGCTATATCATTAACAGGTGACATGCTTCAAAGCTAAACACGCTTCAAACAAAGTAGGTATACATTTTTGGCAAGGTACAATTCTTTCATCTTGCTTCGTGTTTCCTGTGTACGTTTCAACATTCAAAGCAGTTTGGCAAATCATCCCTTCAAAATTTAAAGTAAGATTTATATTTTTAATTCTTAGATTCCTCATTTTGTTAAAAAAAAGTAATTGTTAAATTCACAATTAGAGCCGATACCTAATAAAGTATATGAAAAATAGATATTAAAAATAAAAATTAATAAATCCGAAAACATTTAAATTACTGAATTACCTGTCATGTGATATAACCTCTGTCATGTGATATAACCGCTGTCATGTTATATAGCCTCTGTCATGTGATATAACTTCATTCTCAGTTATCAAATTGCAAAACTATTCTATAAAAAAGTTTTATATTATTTCATTTTTTTATTTTTCAGAAAGCGTCTCCAAATGTAAGTCTATTAAGCTAAGCTAACTAAAATTCTATAAAATATTAAATAATTGCTGAAGGTATTATCTATTTTTTTAAAATTTTACTCTAGAGCGAAGCGTACGATTACGATATAAAAAATTATGTCAAATTCGGCCACCATACTGATCTTTTACTTTTTAACGGCTTCCGTCTGTCACGTCAATCGTCGACACAGATAACACTGATAAGGATGGCCACCATGAATAAGAAACGCCTTTATAGTACATTTCAGGCAGTAAGCAGGCATTATTGTTTCAAACCAGATGAAGTTTAAGTTTGCTAATTTGACTAAAATTCTGTTTCAGGGAGAAATAATTTATTTTTGCAAGATTTTTAAAACCGAGAATTGTCTTCTGTCTACCAGTTGTGCAGATCGATGAAAAATGTCCGAAAAATTGAAAATTTTCTTTAAATCAGAAAATTTTTAGATTCCAATCAATATAATTTCAGTTTGAAATACACCAGAGTATTTTGGTTACTGGAATTAGTAAATTCAATCTTTTAGCTTTCAATTAAAGTTAAATTGAAAGATTTAAGAAAGATTTTTTATTTATTAAAATTTATTTGAAACGTAGGTATCGAAAACGGGTGAAGATACCTATGTTAATCCATTTCTTCTCCCTCCAGCTATGGTTGGAATAGCTGGGCAGATTGGGTTCTATATCTTTGGTTGACAACCAGTCTACCGCAGAAAATAAAGACAACCTACTGCGGGAAAATATTTTGCCTACTCAGATATAATCGACCAAGCGTGTATTACGTAGGCAGTTAACTGACTGGATGGATCATATGCAATGTTGGTGAATAATATAACAACAACAAAAATATTGGAAATAAATGCAATGTATCTAATTACAAATTAAAGACCTGTCAAAATATAGATCATTCCATATTAAAGAAATTAATAATGTTTTACAGTAATTTTTACGCATAAACTTGAGATTTTTCTTGTTAAAATTTAAAGAATTTTAACACATTCAACACAAGAAAAAAAAAAAAGAAAACAGTGAATTTTAAATAGCGATTTTTTTTTTCGAGGCTTAACATGAGCAAAACAAATTCATGGATTGGAACAAAAAAAACAGAATGATTTTAGGGAGTTTCGGTTGAAAAACGCTGATTTAGATGCATGGACAGATTAATGATGAATAAAAAAAAAAAAAAGAATAAAACTGATTTCCTCCGTACGTTGAAACATCGACTATACACTCTTGTGCAAATTAAACGAAACCAAATGAATAATGTCTTCCTATGATTTCACACTTTCCCTGAACACGTATACGTCGTCTTTTGGCGTTTTTCTCTTCCGACCGTATTTTCCTTTACGTTTTGGGCTGATGAATTTACTTTCTTTCTTCACCTTGATCTCACGATTGACACTTGAAAGGCTGACATCAGCAATATCCTCGATCTCTCTGTAATGTTTGCCAGTGTGTTCGTGATGCGTTATAATTTTTGTGCGCTTTATTTGAGTGACGTCCATCGCTGGCAATGGCCATAGGACAACTTATTGACAGTCGAGACAATGGCGTCAGGGTGTGATAAAAATTTCATACTATCACGAATGACGCAATCTTTTTTAAAGCTAAACAAATTTCATCATACACTCCGAATATAGGTTCATATTACTACACACCACAGCAAGTGACCTAATCTGAAGAAAAACAAATAGTAATCGATTACACCTTATGACTACTGTGAGGTATAAAACTGACCGTATGCCGAAAGAAAGAAAACTAAAGCAGTTGTTTCAATTAATTTGTACATCGGAAATAGGCGTGAAATCTATGAGTTTTCTACTTGACCAGCCTTTCAAGAAGCGCACTACAATGACCAATCACCATAATAAGGCTCCGTCAAGAAGGTCGGGACGAAACTTTTTTCAGGTCGCCTATTCGGCATCTGGAATGTAGTGCTGTTTTGGACGCAGAGACTTGTACGTATGAAAAACAAACCAACTGTCCCCTGTCAATATACAACACTTTTCATCCAATTATCTTTTCATATTTTGAAATAAATGGTTTCTCCGTTGAATCAGCAAATAAAGGATTGTGGACACTTTGTCACATTATATTCATCATATTTAAATTATTATTCCTGGAGAATATCTTTCAGATTAGTGTTTAGAGACGTAAATGTCGATTTTCTCGTGTTTGAATAGGTTTGAAGGACGCCAACTTTCACTTGCTAATTGTGATATATATATATATATATATATATATATATATAAACTCATAACAGTTAGCAATGCTAATTGTGATGAATATATATATATATATATATATATATATATATATATATATATCATATATATATATATATATATATAATGTGCATTGCAGTAGAATGGACAGCGGAGTTCGAATTCCAGTTGAAATTGTTTTATTCTCTTACGCGCAAATACCCTTGGGAAAGGTAGCAATGCTTCTCTATTTTCTGTAATTATGAGTTAATTAGCTGGACAAATTGGGTTCTATAGCCTTGGTAGCAACCAGTTTACCACAGAAAGTAATGCCAACCTGCTGCGGAGAAATCTTCTTTCGAGACCAGATAGCTGATGCATATATCATGCATGACTCTTCAGCATTGCTTGAAATAATTCAAAAGTGACAACCCAACAATTTTGGATTCAATACCCGGTCAAAGCAGAGGTGAACAAACATTTGGAGAGTTGAGTTACTAAAGAAAAATAATTTGAGCAGATCTCCAGAAAAGGGATAGCAGAACAATCTACCACAATCAACTAAATAAAGGGTTCGGTTCGAAATTTCAATGTATATCACCCTGAAGAAGACCGGGGCGTACAGCAAATATGACAATAACGATGAGAACAACTGTTTGAACAATGTAAATAGTGAAAATTATTACAATCATTTCATCTCAAAAATATACACAGATTTGAAACCCCACGATTTTTGTTTTCTATTCTATTTTTGGCTTCGGTATCAACCTAATTAAATTATCCATTTAATAAATGAAAAAAAAAATGGCACCCCAGATTTATAATTTATAAAGACCTTAAGCAATGCTAGTACCTAAAATAAAATTTTAAGTTGAAAAACGGTCAGTTTATAATATTTTATTTTTTTTTTTTTATAAGCGTTTCACCCCGAGCAAGGCATGTCACTGCCACTACTGTGCAGGGGGCTACGTAGAGAGGAGAAAGGCTGGTTAAATATAGGACATAACAGAGGGTGGGTGATAGGCGGGTGAGGATACCGAGAATGAGGGTTGGGTAGATGAGAGTGTTGTGAGAATAGTTGGGAGTTAGTGTGATAGGAGGTGTCTATTGACCCTACATTTAAACACCTGGAGATTGTAACTGTCGGGAAAGCAGACTTGTGGAAGGGAGTTCCACAGGCGGGAAGCGCGAGAAAAGAAGCTGTTGGAGTAGAATTTACGGTTACATCTTATTTGTTTAACTGTAAGAGGGTGGGACCTAGTTGCTAATCTAGTATCTCGTGTAAATTCGTGCTTGGGCGGCACCAGTGATCTAAGCTCATCGGAGCAGAAGCCATGAAAGTACTTGTAGAAGAGGCACAGGGAAGCTACATCACGCCGGTGTGAGAGCGGCTGCTGCCGGTCTGCCAAGTTAGTATCAACCACGTTACAGATCCTCCTTTGTATTTTGTCAAGGAGCCCAAGGAGAGCAGCAGGGGCACCCGACCAGATATGGCAGCAATATTCAATACACGGGCGGATGGTAGATTTGTATATGTGCAGAATAGTTTCAGGTGGGAAAAATTTCCGGGCCCTGCACAGAGAGCCGACTTTCATAGCAGCAGATTTGGCAATGGATTCAATATAGTCATTCCATTTGAGGTCCGCCAAGAGTGTAAGGCCAAGGAGGCGTAGTATTTTACTCTCTGGGAGGCTAGCCTGTCCCATGCTAATGGGAGGTAGATGCGATAGTCTATGGTGGTTAGTTGATAACAGCTTTGTTTTGGAGGCATTGAAATTTACCAACCATTTCCTACCCCAGGTCACTACGGATTGGAGGTCCCTTTCCAGTGCGGCAGCGAGGTTCACTTTGTCGTCCAGACCTGGTTTCTGATCGATGCGGGAGTAGATTGTTGTGTCGTCGGCATACATGCCAACTTGGGATCTAATGGTGTCGGGGAGATCATTAATGTAGATCAGAAATAGCGTGGGACCTAGGATAGAACCTTGAGGGACGCCCGCGTTCGTCTGGTAGTTTTGGGAGGCATGCCCATTTAATACCACCTTTAATGTGCGGTTAGAGAGGAAGGACTGGATGAGGTCAGACAGATGTCCAGTTATCCCATAGCTCCGCAGTTTGCACAAGAGGCCAGCATGCCAGACCCTGTCGAATGCTTTGGAGATATCCAAGGCAACGGTTCGGGCTTCACCATTCTTGTCGAGTGCCTGGTATATGTACTCGGTAATGGTCGTTAGCATATCAGCAGTAGACCTGGTGAAGCGAAACCCATACTGTTTGTCAGAGAGTATGCACCTGATAATTCAGTATGTATAGAACTCCGAGTCGTGCCTAAAACGTAGGATAATATATATATATATATATGTGTGTGTGTGTGTGTATATATATATATATATATATATATATATAATGGTTTAGAGAATATCGGCTCGGAACGAGAAATCGGAGAGCCGAGTTTGAATTCCAATTGAATTCATTACATTCATTTACGTGCAAATACCCTTGGGAAATGTATAAATCTAATTCTTCTCTCTCTAGTTATGAGATGAATAGCAGGACAGATTTAATTCTGTAGCCTTGGTTGGCAACCAGTATATCTCAGAATTAAATAGCAACCTACTGAGGGAAAATCTTCTGCCTAGTCGGTCATGTATCGAAAGCTACATGATCGCTCAAGCATCACGGGCGACAATTAAAAGAAAGAAGTTAGATAACACAAAAAATCTTTTCCGTATATAGGTATATTAGGAGAAAAAAAGGAGAGATATTTGATGTAAAGAGTAATATACTCTCGTTTAAACACAGTGAATTGTATGTAATGGTTTTAGGGGATGCTTTTTAATGGACCTGGCAAACTTGTAAGTCGAAAAAGAGCAATATATCAAAACCACCCCGAGAAACATTTGGCAGTATGTAAAAAATTGCTACTGGGCAAACTGGAATTTCCAGCACGACAAGGATCCGAACATCGCCAAGATTTCATTGATTAATACCAACGTCAGTGTTTTTGAGTGGTCCAGATCTGTGTGCTATTGAGAATCTCTGGACATAGCTGAAGACCAGACTGATGCGATTTGGAGATTTTGCAAAATAGTAATGTTTGAAACGGTCAGGAAAGGAGATGTTAAAGATTTACGAACATGTAATCTTAGGCAAAATTTAATAAATAAAATAAATTATTTCTTTAATTTCCTGAAAAGCATTTTCTACGAATTATCTCCGTAGCACCTCATTAGCATTCTTAAGGACAAGTCCATCATTTCACTTAATTTCTGAAACCAAATACTGAGATAAGAAGAACAAAAATACAAAAACAAAACAAAACAAAAAAAAAACAAAAAAACAAAAAAAACAAAAAAAAAAAACAAAGACCTTCTCAGCTCCGCCCACAGTTTTCGGTCTGAATTTACTTTCATAGCCTTTTCCGTGCCTGGATATTACTACAAGACAGTTGAATTTTTAACTCAGGGTTTTAGATGAACTGCCTTTAAATAAGATGATTTTTCATTGATGTTACTTAATTAGTATAGATGAGACTGTGGTAGTTGTTAATGTTT
Source organism: Ascarosepion bandense (assembly GCA_037127315.1). Taxonomy (NCBI): domain Eukaryota; kingdom Metazoa; phylum Mollusca; class Cephalopoda; order Sepiida; family Sepiidae; genus Ascarosepion; species Ascarosepion bandense. The sequence continues at coordinate 1,706,775 of JBBBDQ010000369.1, forward strand.
AATAAACAAAATAAGATAGAAATATTTCTTAAATCCTCTAAAAGTATCGCCTAAATATTTTCGTAGCAACTCATTAACCATAACAACGACATTCTTAAGGACTGATTAATCAGCAGTGAAATGAAAATCGACAAAGCAGTAGAAAGTGAATAACAATCTTATAGCACTCACTAACCCTTTACCGACTTCAATATGCACCCAGTAAAAGAGGACTATGAGGTTAGTCCTCTCTACCCACTGACCAGAATGTGGGACAGGCTGGTTCACTCCACTAACCACCAAAGACTTAATAAAGACAACTGACTCCTACCACAAACATTTACAAAAAAACGCTTGTGGGCTGGAAAAGCAAGTACAGATTTTGACAGTATGTTTTAAGAAAATCTATTTAATTAAAAACATTTTTTATCTGTTAAATAAAAACTTTCATTTTTGTTTTTGTTGATATTAACCAAAAAACAAAAATTTTACCGACAATTAAATTCAAATTTTAAATGCATTAAATATAAAAATGGTAGAAATAAATCCTTAAGTGTGTAAGGATATATATATATATATATATATATATGAGAAGAAAGAGTGAGAGTGAAATTAAATATGAAAATAACGAACAAAGTTCAACTCAAAATGTTTGATCTTTTGTGTTGTACGGTGTTAATTATTAATCAGTGCAGTAATTTGTTTCATTCGTTACTATTTTGATTTTTTACATTTATAAATCCTAAAAAGATTAAAAACGATAGAAAAAGAAGAAGATGATGGTGAAGAAGGAGGAGAAAAAGACGAAGAAGAAAGAGATGATGAAGAAAAGGAGAAAATAATAAGAAAGAGAAGATGAAGAAGGCGAAGATGAAGAAAAAGGAAAAAATGAAGATGAAGTGGAAGAAGAAGAAGATGAAAAAGAAGAAGAAGAAGAAGAACAACAACAACAACAAGAAGAAGAACAAGATGAATAATAATAATAATAAAAATAATAATAATAATAATAATAATATAGTCATTCCTAGGGCCTTAAATGATATTCAACTGTGTATTTAGTTTCTTTTTCAAGAAAAATGCAATTTATGGATTTGCACACTCACACACACATAGTTGTGTGTATATATGTATATGTATGTGTGTGTGTGCCTATGTTTTGAGTGTGTCAGCGTTTCTGTTAATCTTGATTTACAAATTATTCCCGAAGAGCACTGGCAGAGAGTTCAGCCTTGTGGTTTTATACAAGGCAAAGTTAAGCGTCGCATATATCTACACGTATGTTCATGTTGTCTGACCGATGTAAGTCCTATCCTTTAAGGCTCAACGTAAAAAGCAAGGAAAATATCAGAATGTTATTTTTGGGGGTGGGGCGCGGGGGGATGGCCTTGCAAGATGAAATAAAAATGTCGTTTTTTCTGCTGATCGCTAAATATGGCATATATTATATTGGAAGTTGGGATGCTGTTTTGATAAGTTTTTGTACTTCCGACAAAGTGATGTCATGTTTATTTACAAGTACTGGCGAATGTTACCGCCAATGTTTATGTAATGCCGTTATATGTGAACACACACACACACACACACACACACACACACACACACACACACACACATATATATATATATATATATATATATATATATATATATATATATAAGGTATAAGTGGGCCCGTACCCTAAAAAATGACGACAAAATATTTATATCGATATGCCTTCTAAAATGACGGCAACATATATATTGATGTACCTACTATTGAGCGTCTTACATTAAGACATAAGAATTAAAACAAAAGAACCAAACACCTGGGCGTGATTGAAGGGATATATATATATATATATATATATATATATATATATATATATATATATATATGTGTGTGTGTGTGTGTGTGTGTCGTAATCTGCAGACAGTCCTGTTTCGTTGTATCACTGCTCATGACTACGGTCAGATATCTGGTTGCTTCTAAGATTCTAAGATTCTAAGAGTGAAACGCAACCAAATTGACATCAGTCAACGATTATAACTTTAAGCAATGGGCGCTCGTTGGAGGAAGTCGGATTTTTATAGCGTGTTATATACACAATGTGAACACACTCCAGTAGCTGAGAGTGTTCAAATTCATTACTGATTGAACGATACGTAAATAAGTGAGTAGCTATATATATATATATATATAGTCATTCGCAGACAGATCTTTTTCCCTGTATCACAGCTCATCAGTACGGTTAGACATCCGATTGCTTTTAACCCAGGATTGAAACCCTATCGAATTATCGTCAGTCGGCGATTCTACCGCTATGGGCGCTCGGTAGAAGGAGGCAGACTTTTTAGCGTATATATTATCATGATTCACGTCCAATATCAGAGAGTGTTCTAATTCATTGCTGAATGAACGATGCGTAGATGCTAGAGTAGCTACTGTTTTTAAATTCTATCCTTCTTCCAGAGTGCTCAATCAGGGTGTACACACACACACACACACACACACACACACACACACACACACACACACACACACACATATATATATATATATATAAATATATATATCTTCATTACTCGTCGATATAATCTGGGCAAAAAAATAAAATAAGCACTTTCAGAAAGCAAACACGCGTTAAGAGCTTTCATATCTGGTAGTAAAGTTTAATAATGAACTGAGCCGACCCTGTATCTCTCCCATGAGCATGACAGGTATGTTTTATATATATATATATATATATATATATATATATATATATATATATATATATATCAGGATGTAAATTAATAAATATACATATAAGAAGGGTGTACACATGTATAGTATTATGATTCAGGTTTAAATAAAACAATGCTCAATATATTATATATATATATTAATGAATATACATATTATCCTACGTCTATGGCACGACTCGGAGTATTCATAGTTTTTACTATTCCGAGCACTTTTGGCCAATGCTTTAGCCATTCATGTTTTATTAGCTATATTTATTCACTTTGTGTTTTACTACAGAGTAATTTTTACTGTGTGACCTTTCTTTTGCAAGAAAGGCCGTTTGCAGCAGTCAAATGCCATCCGTGGCAGGGTTGGCGTGAGGGTCACTTTTATTTAAAACAAAAAATGCCTTCTCCGCTACTGAACAATGTTAGATTGATAGCGGGGTAACGGCGTTTAATCAATAGTGCTCCTCTAACAAGATACTGACGGTTATGTACATTAAAACGAGTTTGGTGTTATAAGCTAGAATATGTGTCCATTTTTCGTAACAAAAATTCATCGTAAATAATCAGCCCAGTAGAAATAAATATATAATACTGTTTAATTATAAAAACAGAATATCTATTTAAATACGAGTGTCGATCAAAAATAAGGTTCAAACAAATAATTTCATATATATATATATATATATATATATATATATAGTGTGTGTGTGGTATTCCAATCAGGGTTCTTTTTTCTGTCTATATCTATCTATCTGTCTATATGTATATATCAATCGTAAATCATATTTCATTTCTTGGGGCACCTCAGACGCTTAGAAATCACCTTCTTCCAGGTTTGGGAGTTGGGCATAGGGTTAACAACCCTGCCCCATAAAAAACAGTTTGTTACAGAAACAGCAAAAACGGTGCCCTACACACCATTAGGTGTAAGGAAAGGTTTATTTTTTTATTTAGTTTCATTTCTTGGCCGTGAAAAGCTCTGTCAGCTTCCTGCTTTTTACCAGTGACTAATTACGACATGAAAATGTTTCAATGTAACGTTAGTCGTCATCTGCTTTTTTTTAACATGCTCTTTAATTGTCGTTCCTACTGAATAAATGTTTTATTAGTTTCTTTCCCTTTTAGTAGTCCCTTGCGTCTGATTGGCTTTATTGCCTTAGTTGGAGCGAAATGATTAAAAATAATCTTATTTTCTAGTTTTATTTTTCGGTGGTATATTTTGATATCTCGGAAGTTTGATTAAGTAAAGCTAGATGCATGTGCGTGTGTATGTGTGTTTTTGTTAGTGTGCGTGCATGTGTATGTGAGAGTTTGTGTATTTATATTTGTTTCACTTTGGTGTATGTGTGTGTTTCTGTAGATTAGTGTATGTGTGAGCTTCAGCATGTGCATGCGTGTGGCGTGGTTGCTTGGATATATGTATGTGGGTGCTTGTAGTCGTGTATTTGTGTATGTGCTTTTTTTATGTGTGTGTTTAAATATATTGCACTTCCTGAACGATTTCGAAATATGTTACAAGGCTTTCCAGGATTCACAAATAGTTATTAAAGGAAGCACCGAACATGGGTTTCTTGCTTTAAAGAGCAACGCGTCTTTGTTTTCATTCGAGAAAAAAACAAAAAAACAAAAAGACATAAGATTAGTTTTTGCTGTTTTTATGTGCATCTCTTTCGTCTGCCAGCTTCGTACATTCCGAATTCATCTTCATCGTATTACATATGTATTTCTGTAATTACAAAAAAGGACATAAACATACAGATTAAAAAGTAACTTGGAGCAGAGATGACCTCCTTATGTCTTTGCGTGCATACGTTTATTTCATTCTGTAATATATATATATATATATATATATATATATATATATATATATATATATATATATATATGGGAAAAAACTTATACTGACCGACTTTCATAAACTGTTTTTTTTATGATGAAATGTAAAATGTTTAGAAAGAAGGAAATTTTTTCCCCTGGTTGTCACGCTTTGAAGAAAGAGTAAAAAGTATGACAGTGATTTGAGAACGAATGGGGCGAATAAAACCAAAGTCTAAGAGGAAGGAGCCGGGCGTCAAAGAAATAGTGTCAGGGAAAAACATGTGGGGAGACAATGATATACAGAGTATCACCACAAAATTGACATAATTTAAAATGTCAATATCTGAGTAACTCCATACCCCAAGCAAATGAATTAGGTTTCATGTTGAAAAATGAAAAGATTTATTTTTCAAAATTCGAACATAGTGTTTAAAAGGACGTAGATTTTATAACCGATTCCATAAAGCTTCACAAATGTTGAATATGCCCACCATATGTGATATGGCACACGTCAACTTGGTAATCCAGTTCCTGCCAAATACGCTGTAGCGTGTCTTGCATAACATTCTTCGGTGCCTCACTGATTTTGTGCTTATGTTCATTTAAGCTTGTCCGAAAAGTGGGGTGTAGACTTATCTTTCACATAGCCCCACAGAAAAAAATCACAAGGTTTCAAGTCAGATGAACGTCGTGGCCATTTCAACAACAAATTGTCATTATTGCTGGTATGTCCGAGATATCTTCCTGGTAGATTCTCATTGAGATAAGTTTGCACATTCATATTCCAGTGAAGTGGAGCCACATTCTGTTGAAATATGTTAACAATGATCTCATCAAATAACCGGTTCTGAAGCCTTTTTCTCAAACCTGATTGATAGTATCTTCTAAGTCTAGTGGTCGTCCTGATCATTTTGTCCTGCAAAGACAGTATTTCTCTTGGGAAATTTTTGTGCCATGTTCAAACCTGCTTTCCTGTTGGTAATTTTTTATTAAATTTTCTAGAAAATGAACGCTGCACACTCATTTGACTGTGTTCATGCATATTTTAAATTAAAAAATATCTTTACATTTCTAGTGAACGTCATTATTCACCCTGGAAAAAAAATGTAATATTCGACTTAGTTTTTACGTATTTTGTTAAAATTTAAGATCATTTGGGCGAAATTTGGCTGTTATTAGACGACAAAATTATGACAGTTTTTGTGGGGAAACACAGTATATTAAAATGTCTTTTATAGTTGAATTTGTATTTTTCAGTTTATTCTTAGAAGTATCTTTGATGATTATATTTATTTTAAGAGAATGCAAAATTTATAAAGAGACAAGTTTAATGTTTTTCTTACTAGTACTCATTTTTATTAAAATTTATTTTTGTTTACAGAATGAAAAATATTCACTACATAAAATAAAGTTTTTAACGAATCTCAAAATGATAGAAAATCCCCCCAAAAGTGATAAAAAGTAAGTTATATTTCATTTGCTTTTTGTGAACAAATATTTTTTTAATTTCTACTCCATGTTTTTTTTTTAATTTACCTCCATCAATGAATTTGACCAATCTTTAAATTTTTCTTTATTCGGGTTCAAATGAAGTATACTTTCAAAGCAATAGGGACTTACTTCATTTTTGTAATATGCTCAGCAAATTATCACCTTCAGATAATTTTACTGTATCCGAAAATAATTGCTGAAGACAACTTACACTTATGTCAATTTTGGGGGAATAACCTGTATATGAGAGAGAGAGAGAGAGAGAAAGAGAGAGAGAGAGAGAGAGAGAGCGCTGTGGAGAACAGAGCAGCAACCATTCTTTATATTTCCAAGGGTTAGATCAAACCTAGAATGAAGTATTAATATCATATCTTGGCTGGTGCTGCTCAGTTCTAGCTGTCTGGCCACGACAGAATTCAAAAGCAATTATGCGGCCTTGTAAGTGATGAATTATCTTCACCCTGTAATAACTTAGCCCACCGATCAAACGTTGTTACCGTCTCCCTGCTCAATCGCAATTACTGTGGCAAATGGTTAAACGAGTTACATTACTGGATCTCATATTGTTGTGCCACGTTCATGCTAGCAAATAGTCCCTATTTCCTGTGTGTTTATTTGGCAAAGTGTAAGTTCCATTTGGAGAACTTTTCCCCAGAACGGTTATTTGGTGGAAATAGATTCCGTAGAGGATACTTTCTCTATCACTACAATATTCGCGTTTTCAAATCGAGAGTCAACCGATATCTGTCATACACGCCTTATAATATACACTTATTACTTTCTCTTTCCTTCCCCCTTAAAGTAATCAAAATCAGTCACAACTAACTTGAGTGGCTCTTGGGCCTTGTATTGAGAGAACTATAGTAAAAAAAAGAAAAGAAAAATAAATATAGAAAATAAAGAACCGATCCCATGTCACCTGAACTCATTCCACAGCATTACGGAACCCCCATCACTTTGCACTGTTTTGGTGACAACAGAGGTCCATAGGGGTTTGCACTACGCCTTAACCCTACAATGTGTTCGATAAAACACAAATGGACAAAACTACAAGTAGCAAACCCTTCCGGTTCAATTTGCGACGTCACGGGTCAATTGTGGCGCTATATCCAGTATTAACAGGGTATACTTGTGAATATTTTATTGCCATATTCCATGGAAGCTAACGTTCGCTATCTGGTACCTCTTTCATTTAATGTGAACGTCATTTAGGCCAGTGTCACATGTCTATTGCTACAGACGATTCTGGTCACGACCATGAAAGATCCGTAATGAAGGATGTATGTTGTGGTACAGTGGATATTGGCTCGAAATAAGAAATCATAGAGCCGCGTTCGAATTCTAGTTGAATTCGTTGCATTCACTTACGCACAAATACCCTTGAAAATCCATTTCTTCTCCCTCCAGCTATAGGTTAGCTAGCAGAGCAGATTGGGTTCCGTCGACTTGGTTGGCAACCAGTCTACCGGAGAAAGTATTGGAAACCTACTGCGGGAAAATATACTTCCAAGTCAGTTATGTTTCTTTCGAGACATGATCACCGAAGTGTATATGACATATGTAACTTAACTGACTGACTAATCTTCCATCAAGTATTCTCAGTACACATGAGAACAAGGGATGTCGCTTATCCCCATAATTTCAGAAATTAAATTTCCCATTCGTCTGACACCAACTATTATGTTCCATTCGAACGCTGAGAATACAAGTAAGCTTCCAATGACTAAGCCTAGCCAATGTTTACACTGACTCACCAAATGTCAGCGCACAACATATAATTCTGAGCATTTCTACGACGCCAAGATACGGTGCCGCTACCTATCATTATCTTTATATTCTTCTCCTTTCTGACATTTGGCACGTCAGTGCATTTTTTTTTAATCATTTCACTCCAAGCAAAGCCGAACTACCACTGGTGCGCTGGGGGTTACGGAAGAGATGAGATGAAAAAGAGAAACAAGTTACAGGGAAGTCAGAGAATGAGTAGGAACAGGATGGGAGTACCGGTGTGAAGTGGGCTGCATGAGAGTAGAGTTTAATGGAAGAAGAACAAGGGTTGTCATGGAAAGGATGTAAATCAAGAAGATAAGAGATAGCAATTGACTTTGCATTTAAATTCTTGGAGATTCTAGTTTTCAGGGAAACAAGTAAACAGAAGGGAATTCCACAGGCGGGAAGTACGAGCAAAGAAGCTGGTAGAATAATAATTGCGGTTACATTTGATTGGTTTCACTGTAAAAGGGTGGGACTTAGTTGCTAGTCTAGTAGCTCGAGTAAATTCATGCAGTGGGGCACCAGGGAGCTAAGCTCGTTAGAGCAGAAGCCTTGAAAGTATTTGTAGAAGAGACAGTGGGATGCCACTTTACGTCGGTGAGAAAGTGACTGGAGTTGAGCTACCAGGTCGGGATCAATTACATTACAGATTCTTCGTTGGATTTTTTTCAAGAAGCCCGAGATGAATAGCAGGGGCACCCGACCAGATGTGATAGCACTATTCAATGCATGTGCAAGATAGATTTAGACGAAAAAACCTTCCTAGGCCTACAAAGGGAACCAACTTTCCGAGCAACAGATTTAGCTATGGATCAATGTAGTCATTCCACTTGAGGTCAGCTGATAGGAGGCGCAGTTTTTTGCTTTCAGGGAGACTAGCCTGATTCATTCTGATGCGAGGTAGAAGCGGGTGTTTATGGTGGTTAAATGATAGCAGCTTCATTTTGGAAGCATTAAAATTTGAGTCATTTCTTACTCCAGTCCACCACAGATTGAAGGTCCTTTTCAAGCTCAGCAACTAAATTTGCTTTGTCAGCCTCGGCAGATTTCTTATTGAGGCGGGAGTAAATTGTTGTTTCGTCAGCATAAATGCCTACATGGGATCTGACGACATCAGAGAGATCGTTGATGGAGTCCAGAAAAGGTGTAGGACCTAGAATAGAGCCTTGAGGGACACCCGCGTTCGTAAAATAGTATCTGGAATCATACCCATTCAATACTACCATCATTACGCGATTTGAAAGGAAAGACTAAATTAGGTCAAACAATCGTCCAGTTATACCACAGCCATGATAGCCATGTAGCTTGCGTAGAAAGTCTGCATGCCAGACTCTGTCAAAAGCTTTGGAGATATTTAATGTAATAGCACGAGCTTCGTCGTTCTTATCGACAACCTGTTATATATACTCTATGATGTGTCGTTAACATATTAGTAGTAGACCTAGTGAAGCGGAATCCATACTGTTTATCAGAGAAGAGACCATGGGCTGTGAGATGTTGAACCACTTCAGCATTAATAATAGCCTCGAGCACTTTGCCAGAAATCGGTAGGAGGCTGATAGGGCAAAAACTGGAGGGGTCTGAGGATTCTCAAACGTTCTTAAAGACAGAAGACACAGAGAACTTCCAGTAGGCAGGGAAGCAAGAAGCAGAGAGGCAGTAATTGTAGTGTTTGGAGAGAAAGGAGGAAAGTTCAGGGGCACATTTCTTCAAGACAATGATTGGGACTCCGTCACCTTCTCTCGCCTATGGGAGCCAAGCTTTGAAACTATGTTAGAGACTGACGAGGGAGTAATGTGAACGTCACTAAGCCGAGCCTTAGTTCTAGGTGGGAAGTCGGGTGCGGATATTCCAGACAAATTAAATATCGAGTTGGTGGAGAATCTGCGAGCAAAGCATTCAGCTTTGTCCGCTGAAATGTGACAACCTCAAATTCATTCATTAAAGTGGAGATAGAAGATTTGCTGATATTTAACACATTTTTACAGAGCCGCCAGTTGTCTTTGGAGCCGAACTTGCGAGATGCAATACGCTGTTTCATTCTTTCAGCAGACAACAAGTTAGCATCATTCAGGATCCTCTTGCACTGATTGCGAGCAGAGGCAAAAAGGCGCTTATTATGGTCAGACGCGTGTCTCCCATAAAGCCGGAAGACGTGATTCCTGTAAGCAATAGCAACCGATCAAGCATTGCAGTATTTAAATAATTATATTGCTAGAGCGAAGGAATGAATGCAACATTACGTGTCTGTACGATGTACATTTTAATTTGCTATTAAGTTGAAATGCATTGAATACTGTTGGCATATCTGGTCGGGTGCTCCTGCTGTTCATCTTTTTTTTAATCGTTTCACCCGAAGGAAGGCAGTACTGCCATTAGTGCACAGGGGGTTACAATGAGAAGAGAGGGCAGACAAAAACGAAACAGTATAGGTGATGCTGTACAAAGGGTAAAAGAGAGATGGAAATCACGGAGATAAAAGATGGCAATTGACGTTGCATTTAAACTTTTGGAGATTGTAGCTATCAAGCAAGCAAACATGGGAAAAGGAGTTCCATAGGCGGGAAGTGCGAAGAAAGAAACTGATACAGTAGAATTGGCAGTTACATTTGCCTATTTTAACAGTGAAAGGGTGGGACCTAGTTGCCAGTCTAGTTTCACTGGTAAACTCATGAGGGCGAGGCACCAGGAAATAAAGCTCGTCAGTGCAGAATCCGTGAAAATACTTGTAAAAAGGACAGAAGGAAGCCACATTCCGGCGGTGAGAAAGAGGCTGAAGGCGAGCAGCCAGATCGGGACCCATTACGTTGCAGATCCTCCTTTGGATTTTGTCAAGAACCCCGAAATAAACAACAGAATCACCTGGCCAGATATGGCAAGAGATTCACAACAAAATCCAAAAATGGATCTGCAATTTTATCGATCCTGACTTGGTATCCCGACTTCAATCACTTTCTCACATTCGTAGCTTCTCTCCGTCTTTTCTATAAATATTTTCATGACTTCTGCTCTGAGGAGATTTTTCACTTGTGCCCTACGACGTGAATTTTCGCATCCTACTAGATTGGCATCTAGATTTCACCTTTTTACCACTGAAACCATACATCTACTCCAATAGTTTCTTTTCTCACACTTCCTGCCTATGGAACTCCCTTCCGTTTATTTGTTTCCCTGATAGCTACAATCTATGTAACGTCAATTGGCATATTCTACCTTCTTGAATCCCATTCATTTTTTATCCTTTTATTCAATACCCACTGTACCCATTTTTTCTCTCACTGTAAGCCTCTGTGCACTATTAATGGTCCCGCCTTGCTTGGGGTGAAATGATTTAAATAAAAAGGAAAAAAAAATTACCTAAAAACTAAAAAGAAAATAAGAGGGCAAAAGAAAGAAAGAAAAAGAAAGGGGAAGAGTGAAAGGGATAGGGAGAAAGAATTACAAATGGAATGAAATAAGATGGACAGAGGAAATGAAGTACAACCAGACGAAAAAATAAAGTGAAAAAACAATGCTGAGGATTTTATCTCAGCTTCTGGTCACGAATGGACCCCACCCCATAGGAACCGTCGTCGATGAGCTTTTTAGTGATACGTTTTCCAGGATGCCAAAATTTGCTACATGAAGATGACTCATGACTAAGAGGAAATTTTGTCAATGAAACTGAAGTATTTTTAGAAATTTGTTACATTGCTGAGTTCTTAAGGTGTTCTGCGAAATATAATCAAAATTTAGTAACTCAAAAGACTTTCGTTTTGGTATGGTCTTGTCTGAAATACTATTTAGAATGCAGTAGTAATGAGAGGATGGGAAGCGGTAAGGAAAGAAGAGACAGTTTACTGAGTTTAGCAGAGAGAGAGAGAGAGAGAGAGAGAGAGGAGAGAGAGAGAGAGAGAGAGTCGGGGACACATGTAGAAGTGAACAAGAGATTCGAGAAAGATCTCACTAGCCAGGGGGAGATGTTCACTGACATAAACACCCAGGCATTTTAAATCTCTAAGCTCAATCCCAGAGCGTGATTTGAACCATTACTTATTCCTTGTAACCCCTTACGCAAAATTTGGTAAAAGAAATTTGTGATAATTAATTTTTAATAAGATAATATTAAACGTAATCGTGTTCGAGAATTCTTGCTTTTCAAACGTAAAATGGAGAAAGAATGAGAAGTCAAAAAAAGTATGAAAAATTCTTATTCAAAGTCGTCAATGCTAAAGAAAGAATAATTTCAAACGTATTTCAAATACTCTGGCCACATTCAACAATGATGTGATTGTAGTTAGACGACCTGAATGTGCTGACCTTCCAAAAGTCCTATTGTAAGCGAACGCCTTGTGAGCGGGAATGATTCAAGACATCGTCGCTATTTGTCGCTCTCTCTATAGATTCCACGAGATGTACGTAAAATCACGTGACTAGACTATATGAGAGGGGTAGCCAAACTTGCTTAATAAAAGAGCAACATACTATAAAATTCAGATGCTTGACAGCCGTAAAATATAAAGAAAATGTTACACATACGTTTTTTGTTGCATAGATTTTTTCTAACAAAATGTTTATATAAATATTAAGAAATAGATGAATGCAATAATAATATATATATGAAGTTTTTAATTTGTTAATTTGTATTGATTTTAATAGTCACAAAAACACACACACAAACGCACACACACATATATATATATAAATAAATTAAACTCATCATATATTTTTTAAAAAATTAATTGATCTCATAGTCTCTAATATGCCTACAACCAGACAACTAAATCCTCTACAGGAAACCAATGTAGTCTATCAATTTATATGCATTCAGAGATTGTGTCTTTGATACTAATAATAAACCCACTATACATACTGGTTTTATTACAATTACGCTCTCCCGTAGACTTACCTGCCACCTTTCTGATCATAGTTCAATTAAACAACATTTCTTAGAAAAACATGGCCATGTATGTAATATTAGACAGATTTTAGTTGATAACACAATAATACTCACATATGCACACAGTAAAAAGAACCTTCACATATTAAAGGCCACCTACATTAAATCAAGGAACACACACTCAATAAAATTACATTTCAATTTCAAACACATTACACTGCATTTAGACATGTGGTTCTGTTGTCAACATTTAGTTTAACATTCACGTAATGTGACGTCATAGAACCGCATGGATGTCCTTATGTTAACGTCACTGTAACCACTCTGAAGAAGGCTCATGTGAACCGGAAGCTTGGAACCGGCATAATAAAAAATATCCAAATGATGAACAATTTTTTTTTTATTTTCACCTGAAATTAAAGCCAAAATACGATGTTTAGAACGACTCGTGATTAAACATAATAGACATTGTCTGTTATATTTAACAATATATGTTTGGAAAATTTTCTACTGCTTTGATACATTATATATATATATATATATATATATATATATAATCTTGACATAATTGTTTTAAAGAACTCAGTCAACTTATTTCCATGAGCAGCATATTAAAATTCAAAAAGCTCAAAGAGCCGCATGTGGCTTGCGATCCGCGGTTTAGTCACCACTGTTATATGCATTTACCTCAGTCTACAACTTATATCACCGTATAGAGAGATACATCATTTGATCACGCTAGGCTTTTGCTGAGCCACGTAGCTCAGTATGTTGTCATAAAAAAAGCGAAAAAGAAGAATTTAATGAAAAAGACCAGAACGTTAGGTGCAAAGTGAGAAAAGAAGAAAATAGAAGAGAAATAGGATAAGAAAGAGAAAAGGAAGAGATATAGCGAAAGATAGAGATAGAGAGAAAAGAGAAAGAAAGAGGGCAAGAGAGAGAGAAAGAGAGAATGAGAGAGAGTAAAAGGGATAGGAAGAGAGAGAAAAAGAGAGGAAGAAAAAGAAATAAAGAAAGGGGAAGTATGAGAAAGAAAAGACAGCAAGAGAGAAAGAGAAAGGGCGAGAGAAAGAAAGAGAGTAGAGAGAATGAAAGGGAACGGGAGAGGGAGAAATGGAGAGGAAGGGGGAGACAGAGAAAGAGAGAGAGAAAAAGAGAAAAGGAGAGCTAGAGTCCAAGGGAGAGAGAAAGAGAAAGAGAGAAGGTGAAAGAGATATGGAGAGGGAGAAAGAGAGAGGAGGTGAGAGACAAAGAAAGAGAGAAAGAGTGAGAAAAAGAGAAGGAGTGGAGAGCGAAAAAGAGAGAGAGAATAAAAGAGAAGGAGAGAGAGTGAAAGGGATAGGGGAAGGAGAAAGGGAAAGAAAGTGACAAAAAAGAGTGTGAAAGCGAGAGAGAAGAAGAAAGAAAGAAAGAAAGAAAGAAAGAGAGAATGAAAGAAAGATAAGAAAATGTAAATATTCTAGATTTCTTTTCACAGTCGTATACCTTTCAGCCATAAACTTAAAATCCTTTCAATTACGACTGAATAGTGAGTTCGATCCTCACTGGGTGCTTCACACTTTTGGCCTTGTGACTCATTTAAGCTACACTTCATTTAGAACGCCTCGATGTTGTGTAATATTTAGCAAGCTTGTCTAGCTTTGATCAATTACGACTGAATAGTGAGTTTGATCCTCACTGAGTGTCCCATACTTCCGGTCTTGTGCCACATCAAAACTACGCTTAGAAAATCGCCATAAACTTTAAACCCTGCTTCTTACAAGGATTGAACACTGATGATGAGCTTCTCTACAGGTAGTGTATTTCAAGGATAAGCAATCTGTATAATGGAAAATAAATAAATAAATAAATAAAAAAGAGGAATAAGGAAAAGGGAACGAAAAGAACTAAAACAGATTTTAAATGTAAAATGAAAGCCGAAAGTTATTGAGCAAGAACAAAGAGAGAAAAATAATAAAAGCAATTTTGTATGAAAAAATAGAGTTGTGAGAAAAAAAAAAAGAAAAAGAATGAGAGATTGTGGGCGGAACAAAAGAAACCACACATGCGGACATATGTACCAAAAACAGAAATGTTGACTAATTCTAAAAAAAAAAAAAAATTCATGGGAGAATGACGAGAACGCTACAGCAGAATACGAAGGATGCTGAAAATTATTGGCCCGAGTCACGCAAATCAGTATTTCAATGATTAAACAACTGAATAATGGTTTTGGGAGTGTGGTTGGGCTCGAGAATATTTCAGCGTCTCTTCGTTTGAGGGGAACGAGCAATTTCAGTAACGCTCCTGTGACTATAGACTATATAGAAATAAAACACACACGCACCTCCAAGATGAGGCATCATTGATTGTCAGGTAAATGAATCTTTGGCGGGTACATTAGTAGCAGGATCACTTCGGCTACAAGTTAAGAATTCACGATTTTGCGATAATATGCATCCCTATTTGGGAGAATGGCGCTACACTATCTTCATGATAATTGTCGTTTTTTTTTACTATTTCTTTTGATTGTTTATGTCACTGATAAGAAAAGACGTTGTACAAGTTGAGAGTGTTATGACCACTTACAATTTTTCCGCTGAAATAGATCTGTTGTTGATGCAACATAAGTCGGCACCATCTTTAAAGTATTCAACAAAATATAACTAAGTTGCACTCAATGGCATAGCTTGTGTTTTTGCCGCCCGATGCGGGCTTCAAGTTTGCCGCCTCTCCCCAGAATTTCGGCCATTTTTGCACCGCTGATACCAAAAATAACTTTCGCATTTCTCAATCAGGTCAGTTTTTTTTAGTTGATTTTTAAAAATCCGATCCTCTGACTAAATCGATTACATTTTTGTGACATTATCGTTTGATTTTTGTTAATATTTCTCATCAGAAATAAATTTTTAAGAGAAAAAAACTCGTTTTCTGACACAATGGATTGAATAAATTGTATAAACTTCAACTTTTGTAAATTGAATAATAGACATGGATAAAGGTAAAATTGGAAGTTTCGTCATCATTGTGCAAATTTTAAAGAATGAATTTCTGTTTATTCGAACTCCTAGAATGCTCGCCAACAGGGATGTATCTCTTCAGAGTCCAACAGTAATCAGTCATCATGACTGCATCCCAGCGTCCCTGATACCTGGTTTCTATCTCTTTCATGTCGTGATGGAATTTCTCCCCCTGCTCATTGATCATTGATTCCAGATTATCAGAAATCAATCCATATGTGAGAATAAGTAATGTGCATTTTGATGCTCATGTTGTATCCTATGTTTCTGAAAGTAGTTAGCCTATTAGTGACGAATTCTTAATAGTTCCTGGCCTTGTTGTTGCCAAGAAAGTTCTTCGAGACTAGAACGAAAGTCTTCCACATTTCCAGTTCCACTTCGTTCATTGAGTTTTCAAAATCAGGACCTCTGATGAGTTGCCGGATTTGAGGGCTATCAAAGATGCCAGCTTTCAGCTTCTTCATGGTCAATTCTGGAAAAAACTTGCACTAATTCTAATTCCAGTGCTTTGTCAGGCTGTTTAATCAAGCCGGGTTTGATGTGGTGCAGCGGTGGGAAGAGTATTCTATCTCTGTCTACCAGAGAGTTGATGATGATGTTTCTTGCTCTGCAAGGCACCAGTTCCCCTCACACAGACCAGTATTTCTTCTTGCTGTGTTGAGCAGTGTCCCTACTATCACACATGCACAGAAAGCATGGGTACTTGGTGAAGCCGGACTGCTGTCCAAACAATCTTCAGGTCAACACAAATAAACCACTCATGCTGATCATAATGAATTTTCTCCAGCACATATTTCACCACTTCATAGTTCTCTTTCGGTGTAGTCGGGTGAGCAAGATGTACAAAGGCAAACTGGTTGGTGTTGTGCAGCAGAACACATTTCAGTGATCGCTTGTTGCTGTCAATGAACAATCTCCAATCTTTGGATTCGTACTATGGATATTTAATGATACAAGTTCTACTAACAGATGTTTAATATTTTTTGATGTTAAAAGTGAAAGCTAAGGAAAATGAAATGCCTCTTCGTGATTTTATTTTTTTTTATTTAGAGAAAAAAAAAGCGTTGTACAAACAGCAAAAATATATATGCCATTTATCGAAATGATACCATAACAGAGAGTAATGTTCGTACGTCCGCTAGATGTGGAAAATTTGATCTCAAAAACGGTGAACTGGAGTGATTGAGGATAAACAAAGCAAAACGCTGATTAAAATTCTATTAGCAAACAACAGCTTGGCATTATTTAGGACACGTTTGTAATAATTGCGCGCAGAGACCAAAAGATGCCTATTGTGGTCAGCGGCGTCAGACCGGTAAAGTCAGAAGAAGTGGTCCCTGTGGGCAATAGCAGCCGAGCAAGCAGGAGAGAATCAATGTGAAGAATGAGGTTTAAGTTGAAACTTTCTGGATGGAATGAAAGCATCGATGCCGGCTTTCACCCAGGGAGACTAAAAAAAGTTTGTTCCAATTTTTGTTTAGCTGGTTTAGTTTATATATATATATATATATATATATATATATATATATATATATATATATAGTAAGAATAATATGCATATATATATGTTTATTATGTGTATTACCATCAAAACATGAAGATAAACAACAATAGCAGAAATCTTTGGGTACGGCCAGAGAAGTGGCTGAAAGCTCTTAGAAAATCAGTGCAGAACATTTTTACATTCTTTATTTCTAGTAAGAAGGAAACATATTAGAATCCTCGAAAAATTAAAAAAAAGAATAAAATTCTTGTTGTTCGTTTTCGATGAAATATAGAAAGAAAGGTTGCTGGCCAAATATAAATAACTCTGTCTGTCTGTCTGTCTGTCTGTCTGTCTGTCTGTCTCTCTCTCTCTCTCTCTCTCTCTCTCTATATATATATATATATATATATATATATATATATATATATATATATATTGTTACGGAAAGTCCCGAAAATGAACGAAATGATTTTAACAACCGACATATTTTATTTATTTGTTTGAATATTATTTTTAATCGATACCCGTATTTAAGTAGATATTCTGCTTTTAATCAAACTGTATATTTATACATTTATTTCTATCAGCTTGATTATTTAAGATAACTTTTGTTACGATGACACATTTTTGTAACAAAATTTATCGTAAATAATCAGGCCGGTAGAAATAAATAAATTAATATACTGTTTGATTAAAAGCAAAATATCTACTCAAATACGAGAGTTGATTAAAAATAATGTTCAAACAAAATAATTACATATATTTAATGAGTAAACAGTCACTACTTTTCGTTTCGATTTTAAACAGTTTCTTTGCGAAAAAAGATTCTGGTTTAGACACGTGTCTTGTCCGTAACTGTTCGGCCGAGTTTGTTATAAGGGAAAAATTGAACTCTTCCTTCTTGACTTCTTCGGCAATTTTTATTAAACACCTGCATACTATCACAGAGCGAGAAAGAGAGATAGATATAGAAAGACAGAGGGAAATAGAGAGAGAGAGAGAAAGAGAGAGAGAGAGAGAGAGAGAGAGAAAATCAAACGAAAACGAAACCAATCTGATATACATATATTGTATTACGCGTTGCATATAATTTAAAGCAACACTGATTCCGATTGGGAGGTCGTTGGTTCGTTACCTGTTAACGCCCGTCCTAGGAACTCAACAATCAATTTTCTTTTAGCATTTGTCCGTTCTTATTTCAGCTACTTTAGGGCCACCTGCTTTGATTAACTCAGACAAGTACAAACAAGAAAAACAACTATCAATTGTTCAACTCTTCATAGATGTCCCCCGCAACATACCCACGTTGGCATCTATCTGATACATTTACATTCTTGCAATTTTTTGCAGGCACTTGATAATATTATGCGGATACGAAAGTGCATTCATGGATGTATTAGTCAATATATATATATATATTATTCCTACCATATACATCTATATATATTATTAATAACTATATATATATATATGAAATTATTTGTTTAAACATTATTTTTGATCTATACTCGTATTTAAGTAGATATTCTGTTTATAATCAAACAGTAATTTATATTTATTTCTACCAGCCTGATTATTTACGATACAATTTTGTTACGAAAATGTGTAAAATCCTGCAGGATTCGAACCTGTGACCCATATCCACAGATTTTCGTAACAAAGATTTATCGTAAATAATCACACCGGTAGAAATAAATATATAATATTGTTTGATTATAAACAGAATATCTACTCAAAGATGAGTATCGATCAAAAATAATGTTCAAACAAATAATTTCAAAATTTCGGATTGTTTATAATCAATTAGTTAACCTTCGTTAATTTCCGTAATATTCCGCTATATATTTATACAGATATATATATATATATATATATATATATATATATATATATATATATATATATATATATATATAAACTAAACCAGCTAAACAAACATTAGAACAATTTTTTTAGTCTCCCTGTTGAAGGTATTTTTCTTTTCCCTTTGGTTCTCTCTTGCTTGTTCAGCTGCCATTGCCCACAGGAATCACTTCTTCCGACTCTACTAGAGTGACGCATTTGACCACAATAGGGATCTGTTGGTCTCTGCTCGCAATTATTGCAAGCGTGTCCTAAATGCTCACAATTATATATATATGAATATAAACGAAATTATGTAAACTAACGTTTGCCTATGAATATATTATGAAAAAAAGAAAAATTTACATTGGCATTCATCTAATTTAAACAAGTGGACATGTATATATATGTGTGTATTTATAAACATAAACATATATATATATATATATGTAAATATACGTATATATATATATATATATATATATATATATATACGTATGTATATATATGTATATATATATATAATTATTTATGAATATATGTATATATATATGTATATATATGTACATATATATATTTGTACATATATATATTTGTATATATATGTATAAAACTGACACCAAATCGGTCGAGTTTCGATCCCGGCCAGAAGCAAGTGGATATGTCTAGCCACACTGATGAGCTGTGATACAGCGAAACGGGCTTGTATGTGGATGACTAATATATTATGCTCTCATTACGATTGAGCTCTCTGGAGAAGAAAATTTTTAAAACAGTTCCCACTTCGGCTATAATGCGTGACTCTTCAGAAATGAATTGAGTTCTCTCGGTGACTGACTTCTGTATACACTGCTTATATACAAGACGTTAAAATTTCCCTTCTCTGATGCCATGCGCCGATGGCTTAGGGAATAGAGACTCCGACTGACACCAAATCCCGGCCAGAAGCAAGTGGATATGACTAGCCACTCTGATGAGCTGTGATGCAGTGAAACGGGCTTGTATGTGGATAACTTATATATATATGGATATATATATATATAAATACATATATATATATATATATATATATATATATATATATATATAGTTATGTGAATTAAGAAAAGTACAAATCGAACTGTACACATTTATAAGAATATTATTCAGGTGCTGATAAAACAGAGCTCAATGTAGTTTAAACAGAACTATTAATTTCATAAAAATAAATATAGATGTTATCTTATGTCGGTGGCATAACTCAGAGTTTCATGCGTTACTCAATCGTCAGGTGCATATTAGGAACTGGCCCTCTATGAGATTTGAATTTAATTTCGCGCGATGTTAAATTCTATAATATATATATATATATATATATATATATATATATATATAAGATGTGATAGATTAATTATCGTCTTCTTTTTGTTTTTTTTTAATTTCGTGCATATTCGTTGTTAGGATCAGCTGGGCACCGTCTGTGAGAGAAAGCGCTCTATGAGATAATTCACTCCGCGAGAAATTTGGAATTTCCACTACGAAGATTTCAGAGTGTTTGGGTGTCAATCTGAGGACAATGCACATAATTCAGAGAGTGCTGGATGAGTATGTTGACGATTTGCTGTGATAACTACTGGTGGCGACATTAAGCCTCTATTCATCTTCCCACAGGACCTCAAACTCAATATGGAGGTCTATATAAACTACCTTGAGGAGGACAAACTCCTTGTAGCACCAAATATGAACTGAAGACATCGATTGTGGCACCATTCACTAATTTAACTGTGACAATAAAGCCAATAGAGATTTTATTGAAAAAATTTACTATTTAGTATTTCAAGATATTTTTGTAATAATAATATATATATATATATATATATATATATATATATATATATATATATATATAAGAAAAATTAAGACAAACGTTATTTCATGGTAATTCGGAAGTATAGGCCTATAGGCTGATATATATATATATATATATATATATATATATATATATATATATATAAACTATTTTAAAAACTAGGAATTTATTATTAGTCTCAAAGGCCCTTTCGTCTAACATCTCATCAGGAGAAAAGTCTTTGGAAAATGAATTAAATGAACAGCAAATTGAGTACTTTGGCATATGATTTTAATTGCCAATGAGCTGTTGGTTATGTGGGGTTTACCACCTTACATTTAGAAACGAGGATTAATCAGCATGTAAAATAAGGCTTTGCAAAATAATTAACATGTGTTACCTTCCCTCTACAAATATGGAATCGGCTATCACTCTACATCTAGTAGAAATTATAGCATGCGCCAAGTCCTATAAGAAGGTGTGGTTTAAAACATAAATCTGGTTTTAATAATCATTTCAAGATCTTGGAATCACTCTCTATATCATGACGGAAAATATTTCTCTGTCGGCAGAAGTATTTTGTAAAGTCTCTAAATTTGTTGGAAAATATTTTATTATAATTGTACCTCATTAATTATTTACATGTGAATTCCCCTCCCCTTGTTATAAGTATACATATGTATATGTATATTTATTTTATTGTGTTTCCCTCTTTTTTGCTCTTTATTTTTGTTGTTACTGTTCCTTTCGTTTAATTCACTTTCCAACGATTTTCCTCCTCATGAAATGCTGGACAAAAGGGCCTTTGAGACTAACAATAAATTCCTCGTTTTTAAAATAGTATATCAATTATATATATATATTATATGAGTATTATATATATACTCATCCAGGCTCGTCCACACCCAAGATATACTTTGTAGCATGTCTACATTTCGACATTAGCTCACACGTAATCGAAAGTCAGGCCGTCTGTTTTCGGCCAGAGAACAACTCAGATAGAGACTCGGCTGAGAAGATTAGAGCCGCTTAATGCCCGATCCTGCGTATGAGGGGCTAAGAAAATTTTTATTCTAGGCCTGAGCATCCGCGCTCGGTTTCACCTGACATTGCGTCACTGTAGCTAATTTTTCCTCTTAGCACAACTTGCAAACATTATCACTAATGCTGTAAGACATCAATATATTCCATTTCATATTAGTGCCTCTCTCTCTTACACACACACACACACACACACACACACACACACACACACACACACACACACACACACACACACACACAAATCGCGAGTCTGGTACAATTCAATTCCTGTGACCTTGAACGATGACATGGTTGTACCATCTCTTTTCAAAATTACCTTCAAAACGTCCCACATGAAGCTTCCTCTGTCCATTAGAATCTTCCGCTTCTACATTTTAAACCACTTCTTCCGTTTTACAAGTTCCATTCAGCGGACTTTTACTTTTAAATAACTGTTTACTGGTATGATTCTAGACTGACCAATACCTCTTTTGCCGTTATATATACATACATAAATATATATATATATATATATATATATATATATATATATATATGTGTGTGTGTGTGTGTGTGTGTGTGTGTGTTAATGCGTGTGTGTGGGGGGGTATTTTACGAGTGAGTGCAGAAATGTTCTTGGCCCGACACGCTTCCCAAAATCTGAACAAATAACGAATCGTCAGATTTTTTTTTTCAAAATCCCTTTTTATTTAAGTCGAGACGCTTTCATCGTCACTCGTAACTTCTTTTTTTTTTCTTTTTTTTATAATTCCTTCTCTGTCGGGGGTGAGAAGTTTTCATTACCCGTCGTAGCATATACGCCCATACCGACATGTCCCGAGTAAGTGAGATTATATATCTAATTGTCTTCGTAAGCATTTATAAAAGGGAAGATGAACGACAACAAGAGTAATATAAGCCACAATGACGGCTTCTACTCAACGTTAATGACGATGACGACGACGGCGTGTCGCACGACGACAACAACTACTCGACCACGACAAACACCTCTTGTCGTTGTTGTTCATAATCTATGTCTATTGACAATTCCCACGGCCTTTTTTTCAGCGTAGATAGAATACAAATATCCTTGTCGTGACTTGCTGCAACAGGTCAGTACGCGAGGCGCGCTCGCGTTTCAAGGCAGGGCAAGAATTTCTGATATCTACTTAAATCTAAGTAAAATGGTTAACGCCACCGCCACTAGCACCCCACCTGTCACCAGAAACGTAATCTCCACCACCTTCATGGTTAATGCAGCGGACGCCAACGTTGTTTCTGTCGTCATGCTGCTTCAAGTTGACTACCTGGTTGATATCGAACATCGCCCACCAATATACACGGCAAATTTTTTATGCGTACTTCTGATAGTGTTTTTAATAATTTTTTCCCGTACTGATTAACGTGTTTGTAATGTTTCTTATTACTTTAAACTTTTCATTTCTGGAGGATACACGTGTCTAAGTAGACGTCTGTTTTTTTGTTGTTGTTTTTTTTTTTCTTAAATCAGTCTGATTATGTGCATTCAAGTGTCTTCATAAAGAAAATATATCCTCCGACTGGATTCGAACTGGCGTCCCACTTTTTAGGGAAAAATACCGCTTTATTTGGTATACTTTGGACCGCTTGACAGCACAGTAAATATAATTGCTATTTTAAGGAGTGCCCGTTATCGAAAATCTATAAGTATATATTTTTTCACTGCCTTTAATATCTTTCCGGCATTTTAACAACAATCAAATATAAATTCATAGCATCATAATTCAACCATGACATTAGTTTCAATGTCTTTACAAACATTTCGACTAGATAGCGTATTCCAACATAAAAAAACGATTCTAGTTTTGGTTCAATGAGTTCTTTCGATAATTTCAACTTCAATCATGCGAGACGTTCGTGAATCTGAAATTAACACGTTTAGAGATTCTTTTTTTTTTTTTTTTTTTTACTAATGTTCACCTAATACAAGGCCCAAGGACGACTCAAGGTAGTGGGTTACTATGTGGAGTTGTATTAGCATAAAAAAGAGCAAGATAGTGGGAAAGATAGCTAATTCTAGAGTTGAAGATGTCAAGAGTTAATTAGTGGATAAAATTTAAAAGTTTAAGCGGAGGCATTGGAAGTATAGATTTGGAAGAGAGACTGGGAACCCAATCTTGAACAGGAAACAAGGGATGAACCTCTACTCCTCTTTCAAAAATTGGTGAGGAGTGTAACCTGGGCGATTTAACGATTTCTAGGGATATTTTATTGTCAATCATTAACTTAAGAATTAAGATTCAGCACTATTTGAAAATAGGAAACCATTAAATTTTAACGGACTAAAACTCGTTATCATTGCTGGCTGCATTGCATTTGCAACGAGGGAATGGCCATTGTCATGGAGCACAGTAATTGCTTTCTCATAACCCACCCAAAGACATTCGTTTGCTTGCGCGTCATTCATACAAGCCAATTGATCACTGGAGCGTTACACAGTAAAATGTGTCCTGCTTTCAGAAATACTTAATAACTAATTACTTAATATCGAAAAAGAATGACTCATGGAACACGAACAATCTACCCCAATGAATAAAAAAAGACTTCGGTTCGAAATTCTAATCGTCTGAAGAAGGTTGGAGCGTATAACGGCCGAAAGGTTGTGAATATAGTAACAAAGATGAGAACAACAGTCCGAACAATGTAAATGGTGCAAATAAATCTCTATTTTTTCACAAGTTATTATAATCTCTAAAAGATGTTTTCTTCTGTTCTATAAAAAGAGCACAATGATGGTCGTTTTGGTAATTTTTTTAAAGCTCTTTACCTTTAGCTTTCGTTTTTTTCTAAGGCTATTGAATGACTAACTACACTTGACTGATTGCACAAAAACTAAAAAGCTGAGTACACAACGAATATTTCTTTAACATTATATATAAAATAGCGCTATTGATGTTATAAAATAACAGAAAATAAAATTGCAACTCCTTCAATATGCGTTTCATTTTTATCTAAAATATTATTGAAGATAATCATATATCCAGATTAAGACGTTTGTAAAGGGAATTTGTGAAAGTCCGTTAGATGTTTAATTTTATCAAAAATTCAGGAGAATATCTGGTAATCACTTAAGTGGCGTAAAATAACAACTATTCCCTGAACAGCGTAAAATCAATACGACCAAGATATGTATACTTAGCATAATTAAACATTATTAATATCGTAGTACCTACGTGTATCATGCTCAAAAAAAGGATATGAACCCACACAGAGACACAAAAGATAAAACACACAAACACCAGAAGACATACACACAAATCATAAATGAAAGGAAATGCCAAACAGGAAATATAGAACGAAAAGAAAATTTACTGTAAAATATATAGGATCTATTATAAAACAAAGAGAGAATGTATTATCGTACTTAGAACATTTTTGTGGTTTAAATAATAATTGCAAATCTTTCTTTGCTGTCTATATCTTAATTTTTCTTCAATTAAGAAAAATACTTTTTTAAAAATTTATTTTATCCAGTCGGTCCTTCAATTCCCACTATTAACAACATAGCAACTTGAAATCCTTAGTGTAATACCTAGGTACCCACGTGTATCACGCTTCTGCTGTGATGAATGAAATTTAATGTATTTTGTAAAATCAGCCATTTATATATATATATATATATATATATATGGTGGATTCCCTCATTATAAAGGATAAATGAGGGTCAGTAGTAGATGGTGCATTTCGTTTCACACTTATGTATGCTTGCTTTGTGTAATTGTGAAGAAAATCTGGTAAGGGAAAAACTTTTCATTTGTGTTTTCTTCAGTGCGATACTACGGGCGACAAAGTCATACTAGCAGATGAAATTTGTTGAAGAGGATTTTGATGGTGTCTCTGCTTCAGAAATTGACGAA
>JBBBDQ010000369.1:1737500-1750687 GCA_037127315.1 Ascarosepion bandense
GGAATTCCACAGGCGAGAAGTGCGAGAAAAGAAGCTGTTGGAGTAGAAATTGCGGTTACATCTTATCTGTTTCACTGTAAAAATGGTGGGACCGAGTTGATAATCTAGTATCTCGTGCAAATTAGTACCTATGGGTCACCAGTGATCTAAGTTCGTCTGAGCAGAAGCCGTGAAAGTATTTATAGAAGAGGCACAGGGAAGCCACGTCACGCCGGTGAGAGAGTGACTGCAGCCGGTCTGTCAAGTCGGTATCGATCACATTACAGATTCTCTGTTGTATTTTGTCAAGAACCCCGAGGAGAATAGCAGGGGCACCCGACCAGATGTGGCAGGAGTATTCAATACACGGGCGGATGGTAGATTTATATATGTGCAGGATAGATTCAGACGGGAACAACTTCCGGGTCCTGCACAGAGAACCGACTTTCATAGCAGCGGATTTAGCAATGGATTCGATATAGTCATTCCACTTGAGGTCCTCTCTGGGAGGTAAGCCTGTTCCATGCAAATGGGAGGTAGGTGTGATTGTCTATGATGGTTAATTGATAGAAGCTTTGTTTTGGAAGCATTAAAATTGACGAGCCATCTTCCTCCCCATAATTGCGTTCCGTGGTTTTTATGGGCAGGATCAAAGTGTAGTATCTGTTCCATAGTAGCGTTTACTACAGCTTGTGGTTTCGGGATTATCTGTTTCTCCACCCAAGTTCATTGCTTGCGGCTGAGTAGAAGTAGTGGCCTGCGAAGGCTGCGAAATACCGGAGGGCAGTGGTCCAGTGTTCGTAGCCTCTTACGAGGCAATGACCTCACAGAGGTCAGAGGAGAGTGTTCCCCCCACCATGGAGTCGGTGGGGGGAAAAGAAGGCGATTGGAATTTACCACCGCGGGACAAGCTCCCGGCACCAGCATCAGGATCCCCCAAACCTTCAACCTCTGGTTGGACAGGGGGAAAAATTATCAAGAACGAGGAGTACTATGAAAGGATTAAGACGAAGTACGCCGACTACATTAAGGGCACCGAGCTAGTCTCGGTGCCAGAACAGTTGGCGGAAATTGAAACAAGGATTATCACTTTGTTCACGAAGGACTTGAAGACTCACAAGCTGATTGGAGTGACGAGAGACTCATTCGAAGAGGCAATCAAGGCATTGAACTTAAAGGCTAGGGCCGTAGCGAGGAGGAGCAATGCCGTGTGGGACGTCCTGCTAGGCACAGCTGAGGAAGCAAAGCGTTTGGTCGGTGTGGTCCTGGAGACCAAAACTCTCCAGTTCCATACCGAATATATGGGTGCCCGCAAAGTAAAGGTAACCCTGCATGGCGTCCCCATGGACATTGCAGAGGACCACGTAGGTGCCTTCTTTGCAAACTTTGGGAAGGTGTCTGAGGTCTCCTCGCTACGGTCAAAGGCTGGCTTTTTAACGGGAGACATGACCCTGCAGGTGACCCTGTCAAAGGAGAACATAGACAAGATACCCAACATCCTCACCTGCAGGAGTCGTGTCATTTTCGTGATTGTGGAAGGGAGAAAGCCGTGCTGTTGGGTCTGCAGGGGCGGCAGACCATGTTGCTAAGGCCTGCCCGACCAGGAATCCGCAACCAAAGGCCCAACCAGCCAAACAGCCACAGACAGTGAAGGAAGTAGCCAAGCCAGCCTCGCCAACGCCAGTTCCAGCAGCCAGCAAAGAGGGCGAGTGGCAGGTGGTGGCGAGAAAAAAGGCGAAAACGCCTTCCCCAGCCAAAACGCCGGCGAAAGCGTCACCACCGGTCAAAACACCCCCAAAACAAAAAGAGGAGGTGCCCAGGAATTCGCCCGCCAAACAGGAGAAGGGTTCCGCCCCCAAAAAGGACACGGCAGAACCGATGCAAGTGGAGAGAGCAGCGTCCTTGAAGCGCGCGAGAGAAGAGGAAGAGGGACAACAGGATAAGCCCAAAAACAGAAGGAGGAGCAGGAGTCCCGAAAGGAGGAAAACCAGAGACAAGTGTGCGTCTTTACCGGTTTCGCCGGTCAGGCAAACTTATGCGGACAAAGTAAGAAGCCTGCCATCTTCCCCGCGCAAAGCTTCCCAGTCCTTAACCTTTGATTTAACCCCCCTTAAAAAACAGACTTCCGCTACACCCACGCCCTCCCCTTCTCCTATTCCCACTCCCAGCCGGGCAAAAAAGAAAAAAGCCCTCCCCCATGGCAGCGCACTATTCAAAGTGGACGAGAACATTGTAGAGGAGTGGTCTTCGCAAAGGCGAAAGCTATTGAAGCCACTCCTCAAACTGACATCAGTAAAGGATTTGTCTACAGAAGACCCTACAAACTTTCCCCAGGCCCCAGGAGTCATTACCCTCGTAAGAAATACCGGGGGTAACCTGCGGGTCTGGGACCATCTAGAAGAAGCCCAAAAACACCATCCAAAATTAAAGTTGGTGACATCTAACACACCAGAACTAAGAAAAATGAGTAAAAATTGTTCGGGGAGGTTCCCGGTTTTGATCCACCCATGCTTATATAGGGTGATAAAACTCACTTACCCCACGGACGTCGGCGGAATTGTCTTAGACGGACGGATTACGTCCGACATTGGTACAGGGTCCCTAGGACAGTCCGTCGGGGTCCCGTCTACCCGAGATTTCTACCCGGTATGCGAGTAGAGCCGTCCGTTGCATGTTTTTCTTTCTGTTTTTTTCGTTTCAGATCTAAAGAATGTCTATTAAGATAGCCAGTATAAATGCGAAGGGCCTGAGGGATCGGGGTAAGGCGGCTCGCCTGCTTCGTGACCTCTTGTCCTTCGGCGTGGATGTGGCCGCGATCCAAGAGACTCACTTTGTTTGCGAAGTCGACTCGTGTGTGCTGTCTAACGACTTTGTCGTCTATTCAGCATATGGGAGCCGGCTGGCCAGAGGTGTTTCTTTGCTGGTCAAGCGTACCCTGGACGCGAGGGTGGACCTTGTCCATGTCGGTGCCGAGGGCCGGCTGATCGTGGCCGATATTGCAGTGAAAAGCAAGTCGTTCCGGCTGATTGTGGTTTATGCGCCCAATGTTCAAGGTGAGCGTGTCTCTTTCTTTCGGCTGTTGGAGCCCTTCATGGTGCATTCAACACGGCTAATCTTAGTTGGGGACTGGAATGCCGTCCTAACCCCCAAATGGGATAGAGGAAGGGGCGCTAGCGGGTGGAGTGGTGATCGTAGCCTGGTTGATCTGATCGGCGATTTTGGTCTCGTCGATAGATACCGGGTCGATCATCCGGATGGGAGCATGTGGACGTGGACGCGTAGTTGGCCTTCTACCCGGGTATCTGCATACCTGGATAGGATGTTAGTGAGAGAAGCCGACATAGACTTCTTAGAATGTCCAACGTTCCACTGGTTAGGCTACTCGGACCACAAACTCGTTTGTGCCCGGGTGGCGTTAGAATTTAGGCCTAGGTTGGCTGGTTATTGGAAGTTCAATCAGTCCTTACTGGACAGGCGGGACTTTCGTGACCAGCTGACAAAACTAGTGCAGCGGGCGTTAATTGGGCGAGTCATTGGGAGTAAGTGGTGGGTTAACCTTAAGGACTCCATTAGGTCTTTCGCCACCAAATATAGCCAGCGGCTCAACCTAGATAAGGCTGCGGAGGCAAAGACACTTAGTGCTAATTTCGCCCGGGCGGAGGCTGGTGGGGATCCCCTAGAAATAGCCTTAGCCAGGGAGGCCCTGGAGCGCTCGACTAGCGGGCGCTACATGGGTCAGGTAATTAGGGCTAAGTTAAGCAAGATGTCTTCCGAAGCTGTGAACATGGGCGCGGAACTGCGCAAGGAAGAAATTCGCCATGCCGGCGACCGGTACATTCGAGAGGTACGCGACCCGGAGGGACATCTCCTTAGGTCGACCGACGACATGTGCGAGGCGTTCCGGCGGCATTTCGAGCACCGATTTACCAAGGAGCCTGGTCTCCGTGACGAGGAGTTTCGCAGCTATTTGGCTGACTTTCCCCGGCTTTTGCCGGCTGAAGCGGCTAGCTGCGAAGGGGAGATTACGGAGGACGAAATCTACGTGGCTTTGAAGAAGGTCGGCAGTGGCAAGTCGCCAGGTTTGGATGGTTTGCCCTATGAATTGTACTTGAGGATGTCGCACCTTTTTGTCCCGCTCTTGGCTGTCGTGTTCAACCACTGGTTTCGGCAGGGGTCCATCCCCGGTCGGATCACCAGGGGCGTGATCACGCTGTTGAGAAAAGGCAAGAAGGTTGGGAGGGAACTAGATGACTACAGGCCCATAACTCTGCTAAACACAGAGTTAAAGATTTTGGCCAAGATCCTGACGAATCGCTTGCAGCTAGTTGCCGAGTCTCTGTTGGAACCGGATCAGACTTGTTCTGTGAAGGGGAGAACAATTCAGAGCAACCTGCACTTGATTCGCACGATCATAGAGGGTGTAGAAGACGACGATGAGGCCGCGCTGATCAATTTAGATCAGTCCAAGGCATTTGATAGGATTGACCATGGCTACCTGGCTGCTGTCCTGCAGGCCGCCGGATTCAAACCCGACTTCAGCCGCTGGATTAGCCTTCTGTATCGCTCCCCCAAGGCTGTGGTACAGGTGAACGGGAAGCTGTCGGGCGCTTTCGCGCTGTCTAGGTCGGTCCGACAGGGTTGTCCACTGTCTTCTCTCCTTTATGTCCTGTGTTTGGAGCCCCTCCTTCGCAGGCTAAGGGACGAGACGGGCAGGCCGGTCCTGCGTGGAATTGAAGTCCCTGGCGGAGCTCGAGCCAGGGTTTCTGCGTACGCCGATGACGTAACGACCTTTGTGTCCTCCCGCAGGGACATAGAGGCGGTACACCAGGCGCTTGTACGGTACGAGAAGGTGACAGGGGCCAGAATTAACTGCGACAAGTCATCCGGCTTGCGGTTAGGTGCCTGGAAGGGAGTTTCCCTCCCGGGGCCCTTCAGCTGGACGGACGGGCCGGTCAAGCTCCTCGGAGTTTGGTTCGGTCCGGACTTACAGCTGGAGAAAAACTGGTCAGAAGTACTGGCAAAGGTCGGCGCGTCGGTCAAGATTTGGCGTCGACGGGGTCTCTCCGTGAAGGGCTTGGCGGAGGTGTGTAACACATACCTCTTTCCCATGATCCTTTACCGGCTGTCAGTACTTCCCCTTTGTGACGATCATGAGAAGGCGCTCGAGCGTTTGCTATTCTCCTGTCTGTGGAGAGGACGCAAACACATGGTCGACAAAGGAGTCTGTTGCCTCCGTCCGTGTCAAGGGGGTCTGGGGATGCCACACTTGAGGAGCCACGTGCTCGCTTCAAGGTTGGCATTCCTCAGGCGCGCGTTGGAGGAAGATCGGTTGCTTGCGGGGGTAGTGAGGGACATGTTCCCTTGCCTTACCATCACGCCCCCGACCCTATGGCTGACCGTCAGGCCTTGGGTGCGACCGAAATTCCTGCTCGAATGTCTGGCGGCTTTACAGGCCATTCCACGGTCCAGTGACCTTTCACAGCCTAGGAAAATCTTCTATCGGGGATTAGTGGAGGGTGCCGTGAAGGATAAGCTGTGGAGTAAGCTCGGCATGTCGAGAGTGGAGTACCGCTCTCATTGGTCTTGGGCGCCAGGCGCGGATTGGCTCAGCAACTCTGAGTTTTCTCTGACCTGGCGATTGGCTCGGAATGGTTTGTCGCTCAATGACAAGCGTTTCGCAATGGGCCTGGCGGATTTGCCAGATTGTGAACGTTGCAACCTTGGAATTAAGGAGACGTCTGCGCACGCCTTCTTCCATTGTTCGCGCGTTCGCCCGTTGTGGGCGCGTGTCGGCGAGTTGACTGCTCGTATCGCGCCGCGGGAGCTTGTGCTCATTGATCGCGCATACGCTGTGGACAATGTGTCGCCCCCGTACTCTGGAGTGAAGCGGATGGTGTTTCTGTCGCTACTGGCCACGGCTAGAATGGTGATCTGGATGACGCGACTGGAGGAAGTCTTGCGGGGAGGTCGTCTTTCGGATCAGGATCTAATCCGATATTTTGAGCACCAGCTCAAAATGAAGATTAGAACTGAACGGAAACGACTGCACCCGACAGACTTTAGCAAAAGGTGGATATATGCAGCGAGCCTGGTTCGTGTGACCGGGGCTAGTCTTGATTTTCTTTTTTAGATCTGCTGCTCGCATCGGGGTGGATTCCTTTGGAACCCCTCCCGTGGTTAAGGTAAAGTATTCTTTTGTGTACCTAGTTAATGTGAGTGAATGTGTTTGTCCTAGCCTGTTCCCGGCTCCCTTGCTTTTGTTATGATCCAGTTCGAGATCCCCATTGTCCAGAGTTATTTTGTCCCGTTTCATTCTCGGCTGGGTCAGCCTTATATATTCTCCAGTCCAATTTATTTTTGTTCCCTGCTTCTCCATTCCCCTTAGAAAGAGTGCTTCTTGATTTTGTCCTTTAAGACAGAATACAGCGGCCTCTTTAATTATGTGGGTGTGTTTGGGTCTTACTAACATTAATGTATAAATATTCATTTGAAATTGTTTTTGTTTTGGGGATTTTTTGTTTCTTCATACCCCCTTCCCATCATATCATTTCATGTACAAATTTTTAAAGTTATTTTTGTATTATATTTGTATATAGTAATAAAATTTTTATGTACATTTGGGGCGTTTTTTAGGTCCCCGGTATGTTTCGCGGTATTTTGGTGCTTGATAGGTATGAGTGGTGATGGACAAATTCTTATGGTGAATGAGAAGCATTGTAACGTATGTATGGGTCGTGAATCTGATTAGCTAGGTATAGGATAGAGTTAGCTGAAGACCACCCCAAGTTTTTGTTCCCCCTCCCTCTTTTTTGGCCTTGAGCCACAATTCTGTACGCTCAGAATAAATAAAACGAGCCATCTTCCTCCCCATAATTGCGTTCCGTGGTTTTTATGGGTAGGATCAAAGTGTAGTATCTGTTCCATAGTAGCTTTTACTAACACTGTGGTTTGACTGGCAATCAATTCCACTCGAGTTCATTGCTCGAGCAGCGTAAAAGTAGTGGCTATTTTATAGCTGCGAAACACCGGAAGCGATTGTCAGGTGTTCGGCCTCTTAGGAGGCATGGCCGCGGAAAGGCCAGAGGTGATCGTTCCTCCCACCACGGACTCGGTGGGAGGGAAGGAGGGTGACTGGCAATTACCGCCACGGGAGTCACCCTCAGTTCCAGAAGTATCAGGATCCGGACCAGTACCGGCACCGGTAGTAGCTCCAGCTTCTCCCAAACCTTCGACCTCTGGTTGGACAGGAGGCAAGGTCCCACTAAAGGGAGAACAGTACTATGAGGACCAGAGGCAAAAATATGCCGAATATATTAAGGGCACCGGAGCTGCTGTCGGTGCCCGACGAGTTGGCCGAAATCGAGGCCCGAATTGTGACGCTCATAACGAAGGACTTGAAGACCAAGAAATACATGGGCATCAGCAGAGACAGCCTCGAAGAAGCCATTAAGGCCCTGAATATCAAGGCTAAGGCGGTGGCAAGGCAGAGCAGCGCAAGTTGGGACGTCTTGCTGGGTACGGCCGACGAGGCAAAACGTTTGGCTGGAGTGGTTCTCGAAACCAAGACCCTCCAGATCCAAACGGAATACATGGGGATGTGCAAGCGCAAAATCACCTTGCATGGCGTCCCCATGGACATTTCCCAAAATCACATCGGCGCCTTCTTCGCGCAGTACGGGAAGGTGGCTGAGGTGTCCGCTCTAAGTTCAAAAGCAGGCTTCCTGACCGGTGATATGGTCCTGCAGGTGACCTTGTCTAAACAACAAATCAAGGAGATACCTAATATTCTCACCTGCAGGAAGCGTGCTATCTTTGTGATAGTGGAGGGCAGGAAGCCTTGCTGTTGGGTCTGCGGGGCCGCGGAGCACGTCGCCAAGGCGTGTACGGCCAGGAATCCGGCCCCTAAGGCCCAACCAACCAAGAAGCCTGAAGGACCGGCGCCAGCATCACCAGCAGCAGCTACATCAGCACCACCAACACCAAAGGCACCAGTGAACAAGGAGGGAGAGTGGCAGGTGGTGAGCAGGAAAAAACCGAAAACGCCTTCACCTGTGAAGGTGCCATCACCTGCCAAGGCTCCAGCAAAACCAAAAGAGACGCCTCCCAAAAAATCTCCTCCCAAACAGAGGAAGGAGAGGAGTCCTTCCCCGCAAAAGGAAGAACGTATGGAAGTGGAGAGATCGGCATCCCTGAAGCGGGGGAGAGAGGAGGAGGTGGAAGAGCATCAAGAAAACCCTAAAACCCGGAGAAGGAGCAGAAGCAGGGACAAAAGTCCCGAAAAGAAAAATGTTCGTCTGTTCCGGTGTCGCCCGTAAGACTGTCTTACGCGGAGAAGGCAAGAAGCCTTCCCGCATCCCCGCGTAAAGCTTCCCAGTCCCCAACCTTGAATTTGACCCCCCTCAGGAAAATCAGATCTGCAACCCCCACTCCCTCCCCGACTCCTACTCCCACTCCCGCTAGGGCAAAAAAGAATAAAGACCTCCCGCGTGGGGAGGCAGTGATGAAGGTGAATGACAGCATTCCAGCCGAGTGGTCGTCGCAGCGGCGTAAGCTGCTCAGACCGCTCCTCAAACTTACCTCAGTGGATGGGTTATCCACTGAGGACCCAAGAAACTTTTCCCAGGCCCCAGGGGTCATTACTCTGGTCCGCAATACCGGAGGGAACCTGAGGGTCTGGGAACACATTGCTGAAGCCCGGAGGACTTACCCAAAATTGTGCATGGTGAAAGAAAACACACCGGAGTTAAAAAAGATGGCCAAGAAAAATTGTTCGGGGAGGTTCCCAGTTTTGATCCACCCATGCTTATATAGGGTGTTAAAACTTACGTACCCCACGGACGTCGGCGGTATTGTCTTGGACGGACGGATTACGTCCGATGTTGGTACAGGGTCCCTAGGACAGTCCGTCGGGGTCCCGTCTACCCGAGATTTCTACCCGGTATGCGAGTAGAGCCGTTCGTTGCATGTCTTTCTCTGTTTTTTCGTTACAGGTCTAAAGAATGTCTATTAAGTTAGCCAGTATAAATGCGAAGGGCCTGAGGGATCGGGGTAAGGCGGCTCGCCTGCTTCGTGACCTCTTGTCCTTCGGCGTGGATGTGGCCGCGATCCAAGAGACTCACTTTGTTTGCGAAGTCGACTCGTGTGTGCTGTCTAACGACTTTGTCGTCTATTCAGCATATGGGAGCCGGCTGGCCAGAGGTGTTTCTTTGCTGGTCAAGCGTACCCTGGACGCGAGGGTGGACCTTGTCCATGTCGGTGCCGAGGGCCGGCTGATCGTGGCCGATATTGCAGTGAAAAGCAAGTCGTTCCGGCTGATTGTGGTTTATGCGCCCAATGTTCAAGGTGAGCGTGTCTCTTTCTTTCGGCTGTTGGAGCCCTTCATGGTGCATTCAACACGGCTAATCTTAGTTGGGGACTGGAATGCCGTCCTAACCCCCAAATGGGATAGAGGAAGGGGCGCTAGCGGGTGGAGTGGTGATCGTAGCCTGGTTGATCTGATCGGCGATTTTGGTCTCGTCGATAGATACCGGGTCGATCATCCGGATGGGAGCATGTGGACGTGGACGCATAGTTGGCCTTCTACCCGGGTATCTGCGTACCTGGATAGGATGTTAGTGAGAGAAGCCGACATAGACTTCTTAGAATGTCCAACGTTCCACTGGTTAGGCTACTCGGACCACAAACTTGTTTGTGCCCGGGTGGCGTTAGACTTTAGGCCTAGGTTGGCTGGTTATTGGAAGTTCAATCAGTCCTTACTGGACAGGCGGGACTTTCGTGACCAGCTGACAAAACTAGTGCAGCGGGCGTTAATTGGGCGAGTCATTGGGAGTAAGTGGTGGGTTAACCTTAAGGACTCCATTAGGTCTTTCGCCACCAAATATAGCCAGCGGCTCAACTTAGATAAGGCTGCGGAGGCAAAGACACTTAGTGCTAATTTCGCCCGGGCGGAGGCTGGTGGGGATCCCTAGAAATAGCCTTAGCCAGGGAGGCCCTGGAGCGCTCGACTAGCGGGCGCTACATGGGTCAGGTAATTAGGGCTAAGTTAAGCAAGATGTCTTCCGAAGCTGTGAACATGGGCGCGGAACTGCGCAAGGAAGAAATTCGCCATGCCGGCGACCGGTACATTCGAGAGGTACGCGACCCGGAGGGACATCTCCTTAGGTCGACCGACGACATGTGCGAGGCGTTCCGGCAGCATTTCGAGCACCGATTTACCAAGGAGCCTGGTCTCCGTGACGAGGAGTTTCGCAGCTATTTGGCTGACTTTCCCCGGCTTTTGCCGGCTGAAGCGGCTAGCTGCGAAGGGGAGATTACGGAGGACGAAATCTACGTGGCTTTGAAGAAGGTCGGCAGTGGCAAGTCGCCAGGTTTGGATGGTTTGCCCTATGAATTGTACTTGAGGATGTCGCACCTTTTTGTCCCGCTCTTGGCTGTCGTGTTCAACCACTGGTTTCGGCAGGGGTCCATCCCCGGTCGGATCACCAGGGGCGTGATCACGCTGTTGAGAAAAGGCAAGAAGGTTGGGAGGGAACTAGATGACTACAGGCCCATAACTCTGCTAAACACAGAGTTAAAGATTTTGGCCAAGATCCTGACGAATCGCTTGCAGCTAGTTGCCGAGTCTCTGTTGGAACCGGATCAGACTTGTTCTGTGAAGGGGAGAACAATTCAGAGCAACCTGCACTTGATTCGCACGATCATAGAGGGTGTAGAAGACGACGATGAGGCCGCGCTGATCAATTTAGATCAGTCCAAGGCATTTGATAGGATTGACCATGGCTACCTGGCTGCTGTCCTGCAGGCCGCCGGATTCAAACCCGACTTCAGCCGCTGGATTAGCCTTCTGTATCGCTCCCCCAAGGCTGTGGTACAGGTGAACGGGAAGCTGTCGGGCGCTTTCGCGCTGTCTAGGTCGGTCCGACAGGGTTGTCCACTGTCTTCTCTCCTTTATGTCCTGTGTTTGGAGCCCCTCCTTCGCAGGCTAAGGGACGAGACGGGCAGTCCGGTCCTGCGTGGAATTGAAGTCCCTGGCGGAGCTCGAGCCAGGGTTTCTGCGTACGCCGATGACGTAACGACCTTTGTGTCCTCCCGCAGGGACATAGAGGCGGTACACCAGGCGCTTGTACGGTACGAGAAGGTGACAGGGGCCAGAATTAACTGCGACAAGTCATCCGGCTTGCGGTTAGGTGCCTGGAAGGGAGTTTCCCTCCCGGGGCCCTTCAGCTGGACGGACGGGCCGGTCAAGCTCCTCGGAGTTTGGTTCGGTCCGGACTTACAGCTGGAGAAAAACTGGTCAGAAGTACTGGCAAAGGTCGGCGCGTCGGTCAAGATTTGGCGTCGACGGGGTCTCTCCGTGAAGGGCTTGGCGGAGGTGTGTAACACATACCTCTTTCCCATGATCCTTTACCGGCTGTCAGTACTTCCCCTTTGTGACGATCATGAGAAGGCGCTCGAGCGTTTGCTATTCTCCTGTCTGTGGAGAGGACGCAAACACATGGTCGACAAAGGAGTCTGTTGCCTCCGTCCGTGTCAAGGGGGTCTGGGGATGCCACACTTGAGGAGCCACGTGCTCGCTTCAAGGTTGGCATTCCTCAGGCGCGCGTTGGAGGAAGATCGGTTGCTTGCGGGGGTAGTGAGGGACATGTTCCCTTGCCTTACCATCACGCCCCCGACCCTATGGCTGACCGTCAGGCCTTGGGTGCGACCGAAATTCCTGCTCGAATGTCTGGCGGCTTTACAGGCCATTCCACGGTCCAGTGACCTTTCACAGCCTAGGAAAATCTTCTATCGGGGATTAGTGGAGGGTGCCGTGAAGGATAAGCTGTGGAGTAAGCTCGGCATGTCGAGAGTGGAGTACCGCTCTCATTGGTCTTGGGCGCCAGGCGCGGATTGGCTCAGCAACTCTGAGTTTTCTCTGACCTGGCGATTGGCTCGGAATGGTTTGTCGCTCAATGACAAGCGTTTCGCAATGGGCCTGGCGGATTTGCCAGATTGTGAGCGTTGCAACCTTGGAATTAAGGAGACGTCTGCGCACGCCTTCTTCCATTGTTCGCGCGTTCGCCCGTTGTGGGCGCGTGTCGGCGAGTTGACTGCTCGTATCGCGCCGCGGGAGCTTGTGCTCATTGATCGCGCATACGCTGTGGACAATGTGTCGCCCCCGTACTCTGGAGTGAAGCGGATGGTGTTTCTGTCGCTACTGGCCACGGCTAGAATGGTGATTTGGATGACGCGTCTGGAGGAAGTCTTGCGGGGAGGTCGTCTTTCGGATCAGGATCTAATCCGATATTTTGAGCACCAGCTCAAAATGAAGATTAGAACTGAACGGAAACGGCTGCACCCGACAGACTTTAGCAAAAGGTGGATATATGCAGCGAGCCTGGTTCGTGTGACCGGGGCTAGTCTTGATTTTCTTTTTTAGATCTGCTGCTCGCATCGGGGTGGATTCCTCTGGAACCCCTCCCGTGGTTAAGGTAAAGTATTCTTTTGTATACCTAGTTAATGTGAGTGATAGTGTTAGTCCCGGCCTGTTCCCGGCTCCCTTGCTTTTGTTATGATCCAGTTCGAGATCCCCATTGTCC
Source organism: Ascarosepion bandense (assembly GCA_037127315.1). NCBI lineage: Eukaryota > Metazoa > Mollusca > Cephalopoda > Sepiida > Sepiidae > Ascarosepion > Ascarosepion bandense. Next base: position 1,750,058 of record JBBBDQ010000369.1, read on the forward strand.
AGAGTTATTTTGTCCCGTTTCATTCTCGGCTGGGTCAGCCTTATATATTCTCCAGTCCAATTTATTTTATACCCTACTTCGCCATTCCCCTTTAGAAAGAGAGCGGCTTGATTTTGTCTCTACAGGCAGAATACAGTGGCCTCTTTAATTATGTGGGTGTGTTTGGGTCTTACTAACATAATGTATAAATATTCATTTGAAATTGTTTTTGTTTTGGGGATTTTTTGTTTCTTCATACCCCCTCCCCATCACATCATTTCATGTACAAATTTTTAAAGTTATTTTTGTATTATATTTGTATATAGTAATAAATTTTTATGTACATTTGGGGCGTTTTTTAGGTCCCCGGTATGTTTCGCGGTATTTTGGTGCTAGATAAGTACGAGTGTTGATGGACAAATTCTTATGGTGAATGAGAATCATTGTAACGTATGTATGGGTCGTGAATCTGATTAGCTAGGTATAGGATAGAGTTATTGAAGACCTTCCCAAGTTTTGTTCCCCCTCCCAGTTTTCTGGCCTTGAGCCATAATTTTGTGTATTACAAAATAAATAAAACGAGCCATCTTCCTCCCCATAATTGCGTTCCGTGGTTTTTATGGGCAGGATCAAAGTGTAGTATCTGTTCCA